>JAJEJO010005783.1:273679-384866 GCA_020662805.1 Glaucomys volans | reverse complement strand
AGATACTACCTTGTATTTTATCAGATGATAATGGAATGAAATTATAAATCAATGATAAAGTTAAAAACAGAAACTACTCCAACACCTGGAGATTAAATAATATGCTATTGACTGACACATGGATAACAGAAGACATTGGGGGGAAATAAAAAAATTCTTAGAGTCAAGGAGAACAAAGATACAACATATCAAAATCTCTGGGACACTATGAAAGCAGTGCTAAGAGGAAAATTCATTGCATGGAGTGCATTCAATTAAAGAATGAAAAGTCAACAAATAAATGACCTCACATTACAGCTCAAAGCCCTAGAAAAGAGGAACAGATCATCGCCAAAAGTAGTAGAAAACAGGAAATAATTAAATCAGAGCAGAAATCAATGAAATTGAAACAATAGAAACAATTCAAAAAATTGACAAAACAAAAAGTTGGTTCTTTGAAAAAATAAACAAAATTCATAAGCCCATAGCCACACTAATGAAGAAAGAGAGAAAATACAAATTACTAAAATTTGAGATATAAATGGAAATATTACAACAGACACTGTTGAAATACAAAACATAATTAGAAGCTATTATACTCCAACAAAATAGAACACCTGGAGCACATCAACAAGTTCCTAGAGGCATATGAGCCAACCAAACTGAATCTGGAGGACATATACAACTTAAATAGATCAATATCAAGCAATGAAATAGAAGAAGTCATCAAAAGCCTACCAACAAAGAAAAGTCCAGGACCAAATGGATTCACAGCTGAGTTCTACAAGACCCTCAAAGAAGTGCTCATTCCAATACTCCTCAAAGTTATTTCATGAAATAGAGGAGAAGGGAACCCTTCCAAACTCATTCTATGAAACTAATATCATCCTGATACAAAAACCAAAGAAGTACACATTGAGGAAAGAAAATTTCAGACCAATATCCCTAATGAACATAGATGTAAAAATTATTAACAAAATTTTAGCAAATCACGTACCAAAGCATATTAAAAAGATAGTGCACCATGATCAAATGGGTTTCATCCCAGGGGATACAAGTTTGGTTCAACATCCGGAAATCAATAAGTGTAATTCCCCACATCAACAGACTTAAAGTCAAGAACCACATGATTATTTCAATAGATGCTGAGAAAGCATTTGATAAAATACAGCACCCCTTCATGCTCAAAACGCTAGAAAAAATAGGGAAAGTAGGAACATTCCTTAACATTGTAAAGGCTATCTATGCTAAGCCCACAGCTAACATAATTCTAAATGGAGAAAAATTGAAACTATTCCCCCTGAGAACTGAAACAAAGCAAGGATGCCCTCTTTCTCCACTTCTATTCAACATTGTCCTTGAAACTCTAGCCAGATCAATTAGAAAGACCAAAGAAAGTAGAGGAATACGAATAGGAAAAGAAGAGCTCAAACTATCGCTATTTGCTGATGACATGATTCTCTATATAGAAGACCCTAAAAATTCCACCAGAAAACTTCTGGAACTCATAATTGAATTCAGTTAAGTAGCAGGATATAAAATTAATGCTCATAAATCTAATGCATTTTTATTTGTAAGTAATGTATCCTCTGAGAGAGAAATTAGGAAAACTATACCATCCACAATAGCCTGAAAAATAATAAAACACTTGGGAACCAATCTAACAAAAGAGGTGAAAGACCTCTACAATGAGAACTACAGAACATTGAAGAAAGAAATTTATGAAAATCTGAGAAGATGGAAAGATCTCCCATGTTCTTGAATAGGCAGAATTAATATTGTCAAAATGGCTATACTACCAAAACCACTATACAAATTCAATGCAATTCCAATTAAAAGCCCAATGACGGACCTCATAGAAATAGAGCAATCACGAAATTCAGCTGGAGTAATAAGAGACCCAGAATAGCTAAAACAATTCTTAGCAAGAGGAGCAAAGCAGGGGGTATCACAATACCCCACCTTGAACTATATCACAGAGCAATAGTAACAAAAACAGTATGGTATTGGCACCAAAATAGACAGGTAGATCAATGGTACAGAATGAGGACACAGAGACAAACCCACATAAATACAGGTATCTCATTCTTGACAAAGGAGCCAAAAACACACAATGGAGAAAAGACAGCCTCTTCAACAAATGGTGCCGGGAAAACTGGAAATCCATATGCAGCAAAATGAAACTAAACCCGTATCTCTCACCCTGTAGAAAACTCAACTCATAATGGATCAAGGACCTAGGAATTAGACCAGAGACCCTGCACCTAATAGAAAAGAAGATAGGTCCAAATCTCCATCATGTTGGCCTAGGACCAGATTTCCTTGACATGATTCCCAAAGCGCAGGAAATAAAAGCAGAAGTTAATGATTGGGATAGAGTTAAACTAAAAAGTTTTTTCTCAGCAAAGGAAGCAATCAGCAATGTGAAGAGAGAGCCTTCAGAGTGGGAGAAAATCTTTGCCACACACACTTTTGATAGAGCACTAATCTCCAGAATCTACAGAGTACTCAAAAATCTTTACACCAAGAATACTAATAACCCAATCTATAAATGGGCCAAGGAAATGAACAGACATTTTACAGAAGAAGATCTACAAGCAATCAACAGATTTATGAAAAAAAGTTCAACATCCCTAGTAATAAGAGAAATGCAAATCAAAACCACCTTAAGATTTCATCTTACCCCAATTAGAATGTCTTTTATTAAGAATACAGGCAACAACAGGTGTTGGCGAGGATGTGGGGAAAAGGGTACACTTAATCATTGCTGGTGGGATTGCAAGTTGGTGCAGCCACTCTGGAAAGCAGTGTGGAGATTCCTTAGAAAACTTGGAATGGATCCACCATTTGACCCAGCTATCCCACTCCTTGGCCTATACCCAAAGGACTTAAATCAGATTACCACAGTGATGCAGCCACATCAATGTTCATAGCTGCTCAATTCACAATAGCTAGATTGTGGAACCAACCTAGATGCCCTTCAATAGATGAATGGATAAAGAAACTGTGGTATATATACACAATGGAATATTCCTCAGTCATAAAGAAGAATAAAATTATGGCATCTGCAGGTAAATGGATGATGTTGGAGACTGTCATGCTAAGTGAGATTAGCCAATTCCAAAAATCCAAAGGCCAAATGATCTCTCTGATAAGTGAATGATGATGCATAATGCAGGGTGGAATGATGGCAAGAATGGAGGAAGGATAGATAGCATAGAGGGATGGGAGGGGTGGGGTCGGGGTGGGGGGGGTAAGAATAATAACAGAATGAGACAGACATTATTGCCCTGTGTACATGTATGAATGCAGAGATGGTGTGACTCTACTTTGTGTACAACCAGAGAATCAATAGCTGTACTCCATTTGTGTACAATGAATCAAAATTAAATAAATTAAAAAAGAATAAAATCTCTTTTCTGAAAAAAAAATAAAGTTGTATCAAAATAAATAAAAAAGGAAATATCTTGACAATACTACATGTACTTCTATAAACATTTATTTTATTTTTTTTCTTTTTTATTTAATTTTTCCAGTTTTAATGAGATATAATTGACAAAATAATGTTGCATATATCCAAGCTAAAAAATAAATATATGTATATATAGTACACACACACACACACACATATGCATATATATATACATATACATACCCATATATGCATATATATGAAAGAAAAATACACTTTTTCAGAGGGGGGATAGGAATAGGAAAGAAAGTGGAATGAATTGGATGTAACTTTTCTATGTTCATATGTGAATACAGCACAATGAAACTCCACATCATGTACAACTGCAAGTATGAGATCCAAATTAGAATAAATCATATTCCATGTATGTATAACATACTAAAATATATACCCTACTAATGTATATCTAAAAAACCTGAATTCTGTTTCTGAGAGTTATGTATTCTAGTCGTATTAAGGTTAATTTTTTTAAAGAATTAAAAAAAAAAAAAACAAGAAATAAAAAGCATAGGACAAGGGTAACTAGTAAGTAGAAAACATGTATGGTACACATTAACCCAACTACACTCATGTATCATTTAACAATGGAGATCTTTTCTAAGAAATTCACCAATTAGGTGATTTTGTCCTGTGCAAACAAAGATTAAATCAAGCACAAGAGAAAGTGATAGAATCTAGGGACAAACAGGAGTGGTATGAGACTGCTGCCTATGTAGGAGAGCATACTGTTTATATACGCTTTTTTTTTTTAAATCACAAGGAATACACTTTAATTAATGAAAAGATAAATAGTAAGTTCAAGAACTAATACCATAGTAATTCATGACCATTATTGAGTTTCATGTATTATAAATGTCTGTGCTTTACTTTTATATAACTGGTATCAGCTTAGGTTTATTTATACCAGCATTACCACAAACATGTGAGTAATGTGTTGTGCTATGAACTTATGGTGGGTATAATGTTATCAGGCAACAGCGATTTTCAACTCCATGATAATTTTATGGGACCACCATGATATATGTGGTCCATGGTTGACTAAAACATTGCTATGTTGCACATGTCTATACATCAACAAGTATTTTGAATACCAATGATCTAATTGCACCAATTAAAAGACAGAGATTGCAAAAGTAGATCACAAAATAAGATCCATCTACATTTCGTGAAAATCACTTTAAATATAAATACACATGTAGTATTATGGTTAGGATGACTACTATCAAACACAACAGATAGAGAGTATGGTAAAGGTGTAGAGCAAATGCAACTCTTTTACGTTGTTGAAGGGTTGTAAATTGTTACAGACATAATAGAAAGTTTGTTCAGAAATTACAAATAGAACTACTTTATTGTCTAGCAATCCCACTTCAGAGCATTTAGCCAAAGGAAATGAAATTGGGATCTTGAAAATGTAAGGACACTCATGTTCTTTACATTATTCCCAACAGCCAAAATATGGGAACAACTTCAGGGTCCATAGATAGATGAATAGATAAATAAAATAAAATTTATACATGTGCACATATATACATATATACATACATATATATACATATATATATACATATACATACCTGTGTATATATACATATATATTTACATGCATATATTATTCACTAGTATGCAGCAATTAAAGAGAAGGACATTTTGTAATTTCTGACAACATGGAAGATCCCAGAGAACATTACGTTAAGGAAAATAAGGTACCCATAGAAGGACAAATACTATACTGCTTCACTTACATGTAGAATTTTTAAAAAGTCAAATTCATAGGTTCTGACAGTATGATATTTGCTGTCAGTGACTGGGTAGTATTTGGAGAAATAGGGAGATGTTGGTTAAAGGATACAAATTTTCAGTACAGATAAATTCTGGGGATTTAATGTACAGCCTGAGTGTTGATTGATAGGGAAATAGGTCAATTTATTATAGTTGCAATCCTCAACCTTCTCTTGATGTGGACAGACCAAGTAGGAAGAAAGTCAAAAAGGACATAGTGTCATCAGCAACTGCCTATAAGGGACACCTGAAGACTACTACTTCATCCAACAACAGTAGAATAAATATTCTTGGCTCACATGCAACACCTACAAAGTTGACCCCATTCTCAGCCATCAAGCACAAAATAAAAATATTAAAATCATTGAAATTTTACAATGCTTGTTCTCAGACAACAGAATTATATGAGAAGTCATCAATAAAAAGATAAATGTAAAATTCTAAAAATTGTGGGGATTAACCACCAGACTTGTAAAAAATACACACACAAAAGAGAAAATTCTAGAATCGTTTAAAAAATATTTTGAATTAAATGAAAAGGAAAACATCACCTTTTGTGTAACATGGCAAATGCAGTGCTTAGAGGACTTTAATATTCATTACATATTCATTTCATGGGAATGGCCCATGAAAGAAAGAATTGATAAGCTGCACTTCATTAAAATTAAAAACTTGGTTCTGCAAAAAATGACCCTATCAAGAGAATGAGAAGATAAGCCACATACTAGGAGAAAATATTTGCATAAGCAAAGTGAAACAAAACAAAACTTTCACATTTGATAAAATGCTTTTAATCCAAAACACATACTCATCAAAAAAATTCTTAAATTTCAGCAATAAGAAAATGAATATGCCAGTTTAAATAATAATAAAAAAGTCACAAGACCTGAACAGACATCTCACAAAAGAAGATATAGAGATGGCAAGTAAGCATAAGAAACCATTTTCATATCATATATCATCAAGGAACTATAAATTTAAGCAACAAGATATCACCACACATCCATTAGAATGGCCAGATTGTAACTGACAATAATAAATTATGGGAGGATATGGCAGAGCAATAGAAATTCTCATTCACTGCCAGTAGGATTGCAAAATTATACTGACATTTTGGAAGAGTTTGACAATTTCTCACAAAGTACACATACTCTTATGTGCTCCTTAGCATTTTTCCAAATTACTAAAGACATGTCCACAAAATATTCTGCACACAGATGTTTATAGTAGTTTTATCATAACTGCTAAAACTTGGAAGTAAGCAAAGTGCCCTTTATTAGGTGAATATGTAACAACAAAGCAAAATAAAGCAAAATCTAGATCATGGAATTTACTAGCCCAGTTCTAAAACCAAATGAGCTGTGTGACCATGAAACAGGAAGAAGGAAATTTTAATGTCTAATAAGGAATTAAAGAAACCAATCTGAAAAGGTTATATACTATGATTTCAACTACAGGACATTATGAAAAAGGCAAATTATGAAAACAGTGAAAAGATTGGGATCATGTAGGAAGATATGAATAGGAGGAACATGGAAAATTTTTAGGAAGAACAGTGAAAATTTATATGTGGTACATGTAATTATATATTTGTCTAAACTTACAAAATGTAATATACTAAGAGTGAACTCCTAAGTAATCTATGAAGTTTGAAGATCATAACACTTCAGTGTAGGTTCCTCATTTTTAACAAAAACACAATTCTGTTGGGGAATGTTGATACTGAAGGAAGTTTTGATGTGAATGAAAAATTGCTCAGAAATAATAATACTGTTTCGTAAAAAATTGAAGTTTTCTATAGCTGATATAACAAATTTATAATTTATGCACTTCAAAACTTGAGTTTATTAGCACAGCTCTTAGAAATCAAAAGCCTAAAATCAGATTTGCTAGGCTAAAATTAAAGCTCTCGTAGTCTGCCTTCTAGAGAAACCAAGTCTTTGTAAATTTTAGGTTCTACAGCCTGCCTACATTCTGTCTCATGGGTTTCTCCTCCATCTTCCAATCCAGCAACGTTACAACTTCTCTTTCTCTGATCTTTGCTTTTCTTCTTACATAATCTTCCTCTTCCTCTCAGATGCAAATCATCTAGTCTCAATTCCTTTTTTTGTTTTTTTTCAATTCCTTATAAGGACCTTTGTGATTAGCTTACATTCAGATAATCTAAAAAAATCTTTCTCCTTCAATATATCTAATTTAACTTGTGTGCAAAGTTCCATTTACAGTGTAATGTAGCATATTTATAGAATGCAGGGATAAGGATGTGGACATCTTGGTGTAGGAGGCATTATTCACCTTACTATGCTCATATTGCTATTTCTTAGGAAACAAATGAAACTCTCTTAACTAGAAAGAAGACAATATTGACTAACAATGTCTGTAATTGGCTATGATTCTAAAGTAGTTTTGTTAAACTCACTCTCTCCCCAGGGTCCCATCATAATGTATTGAATTATATATAATATGTTTTATGTGAAGCATAAATAAGATGTTCTGTGAGTCATGAGTGTAGTGATTTCCCACCCATTCAAAAGTGATTCCAAATTCACAAGACTTATATAACTTTCTGTATAATTTTCCATCAACCCTAATTCTCTTAAAAGAGAATATTTGGAAAACTTAGGATATTATAATCAATCCTAACTTGTCTCAAACATGACTATCACTTTTCATACATTTTATTTTCATGACATTGGAATTGCTAATATGCCATCCTTTATTAGCCAGTTATTCTTATCCATCCTTTCCATTTTTGAGTCATCCAGAACTTGTCTCTCCATATGATACAGAAATATGTCACTGAATATTTAAACTAAACTTTGGAAGACTTTACTTTGACTCCTAAATTTACTAATTTATAGTCTGTGTCTGTGCAAATCACATATCTGAATTTTGCTTGATCACTTGTGAAACTAGGATAATGGTTCTTTATTCCTACTTCTGACCATATTCAGAGAATCAATATATGGTTATAATATACTAAGAGTGAACCCCTAGTATCCTATTCACTAAGAGTGAACACCAAGTATCCTACAAGTGAAAGTTGTTACTGACATAAAAATTCATTTTGGAGTATGTTTAGAGTATGTTAGAGTATGCTGCGAGGTAAACATGTATGTTGGTTAAACATTTTCTTAAGGGGTATTTGATATTTGTCTTTACCAAATAATAAAGTAATAATAATTTGATAGAATTCACATGAGTGTAGGAGAGGATTTTATGAAGCATACTCAGTACAGGAAAAGAGCAATCAAATAATACATTAACCATGGCATATCAGTATGAAAAAAACTATGCAATGTTTTCAAATTGAGGTTATCTTAACTATTGTCACGATGCATATGCTTATGGGGCTTATGGGAAAAGATGTGTCAGGCTACTATAGATGACTGAATCTCTAATTTGTTGCTCATATACACATGTAAGTAATTATGATATGTGAAGTACATCAAGGTATTGAATATCCTTATTTCCATGTGTGATAAACTATTTTTATTTATTTTTTTGATAAAACTATTGTTTTATTATAGCATTTATAATGATCTATAATAAGCATGCTTTGACTTTAAGTATGGAGGGAGGAAATATATTCTTTAAAATGTGGTTTCTATATTGTTTCACCAAAACTATTTGGGAAAGTCACCAAACAATTATACAAATACAATAACAACAAAAACAAAGCAGTAAATCATGGGCAAGTTGGAAAATCTGATTAAAATAATCTTCATAGTATTAAAATGTCCAATTTTTATTGTAAAAATTGCAAAGTTAAAAGAGAAAACTCAAGAATGTATATCCATTTGAAGAGAAAATAAACACGTGGACATAAATCATCCCTGAGCAAGCTTAGACATCAGAATTATAAGGCAATGACCTTAAAACTACTGCCTTAAATAAACTTACAGAAAAAAAAATATAAATATAAATGAATAACTAAAAGAAGTCAGAAAAATTAATCATGAACCAAAATAGGATATCAAGAAAGAGAAATCATACAAAGTTACCAAAGAGAAATCTAGAGCTGGAGAAAAAAGTAAAATGAAAAATTCAGTTCAGGCATTCAAAAGCAGATTCAAGCAAGCAGCGCACATTGTCATGAACACAAGAAAGGGCAAGTTAAATTATTGCACCTGAGGAACAGAAAGAAAAAGGAAGAACAATGAATAATGTCAAAGGGACATGTGGGACATTATCAAATAGACTAATAAAGGTTTATACAGTAGTACCAGAATAAGATGAAAAAGAAAAAGCCAGAATGTTTGAAGGACTTGTTGATCCAAATATCATGAAAGACATGAAAACACATAAAAAATAATGAACACAAAGTAGGATAAACACAAGTAATCCATAGCAATAAACATTTTAACTAAATTGCCAGAGCCGAAAGACAAAAAGGGAATCTGAAAGCAACAAGAAAATAGTGATCCATCATATAAATGGTGTCTTCAATAAGACTGTCAACAGATAATTCATCAGAAACCATGATGGTCAGATGGCAATAGGATAATGAAAGACAATAGAATAAATCTAAAATAATTTTCCTATGTACACATGTGAAGATATCTAAGTGAACCCCACCATCGTGCCCACTCACAAGAATGGGGTCCTAATTAGAATAAGATATATCCTATGGTACTATTTTTTCAAAATGGATTGTACTCTCATGGATAACTAAGAAGAACCAATGAAGTAAAATTTTTAAAAATGAAGAAATTGTTCACCAACAATCATCCTTTAAAAATGAGGGATTAATTAAGAATTTTCCAGGTAAGCAATAACTGAGGAAGTTCCTTAGCACTGCACACCCCACAATCAATACTAAACAGAATTCTCCAGGTTGAAAAGAAACACTAGAGAGTACCTTCAAGCTGAGTGCAAGTACAAAGATCTTTTATAAGGATAACTACATGGGTAAATATAAAAGCCTATCTTATTGTATTTTTGGTTTGAAATTATACACATTAAAGTTTCTACAGGATTTAAAAGACAAATGCATGAAATATAAATCAATGTTATTTGGCACATAATGTATAAAAATGTAATGTGTAACAACATAAAGGAGTATGAGGAGAGGTTTTGTGTGCTACTGAAAGTCAACTGATAACAACTTGAACTAGATTATTATAAATTTAAGGTATTAAATGTGACCTCCATGATAAGTAAAAAGAAATTATCCAAAAATATTCAACAATTAAAAATTAAATAGAAAACAAAAGTCATTATAAAACATTAACTAAATATCAAAAGAGGCAGTAATTAAGAAAACAAAATACCCCAAAATGTATTAGAAATACAGGAGACAATATGAAATGGCATTAATAAGTTTTTTTTATCAGTAATTACTTTTTGTGAAGATGAATTGACGCTTTAGTCAAAAATTAGAGATAGGCCGAATAAATTGAAACAATGAAAACACTTTTGCTTTTCTAAGAAATAGCAAACTATGTAATGTTAATAAAAGACTCATTTTAGGCCGAAAGACATAAGTAATTTGAAAGTGAAAGATGAAAAGAATATCCCATGCTAATATTAACTTAAAGAGATCTGGATGGCCATACTAATATTAAAAGAATTTACCTCAAAACTGTTACAAGAGACAACAGAGATATTTCATGAAGCTGTATGAACAGGTATGCATAAACAGTCAAAAATGTGTGAACAAAATCCTTTATAGAATTGGAGTGAGAAAAGACAATATAACACAATAATACTTGCAGACATCAATATACCACTTCCAATAGTATATAAAGCATGCCAATGTGCTCTTCCTTCCATTGGTTTGACTTTCAATTTTCAACTTTTCCTTGTAATGAAGGTCATTCAGTAGAAACTGTACTTTGAATTTTGATTTATTTCCTAGGCTGATTATACAGTACCATATTGTTTCTATAGTACCATACTATTACCCTGCTGCTCTCAGTCAGCTGCTTGATTACAAAGGTAGAGGATTGGTACTCAGTAGTGTAATGGAAGGCTAAACTACGATCTTTAGTATGTGTTAAATTTATTTTTGACATGATATTTCAACATAGTATGGGTTTTTCTGGATGTAAACCCACATTATATATTAGAAGAAGGTCATTAAGGAAATAGAGGATTTGTCTGACACTGTAATCCAACTAAAACCTAACAGATATATACAGGGCATTCCACCCAGTGCCCCAATACACACTTTCCTCCATTGAACAGATATCATTTCCAGGATAGACCATGTTAGGCCACATATAAGTCTTTATAATTTAAAAAGATTAAAATCATACGAAGTGTCTTCTGAGACCACAAAGGAATGAAGCTAGAAATCAAAAACAGAAGGAAAACAGAAGATCACAGGTATGTGCAAATTAAAAGGATAATGGGTTAAAGAGCAAATCACAAGATAAATTTAAAATTTTATCTTTTTAAAAATGAAAATGAAAACACAAAACACAAAAACTTATGGGATGCAGTGAAAGCAGTTCTCAGGAATTTATGTGTTTAATGCCTATGTTATAAAAATAAAAAATACATATTATTACATTATGTACTATGAACAATTGTGTGCTAGCAGTTCAGATTTTTGTAGGCAAAATGTACAATTTTCTACAAATACATGAATTATCAAATGAACACAAGAATAAATAGAAAATTTCAACAGAACTCTAACAAGTAAAGAGACTAATTCAGTGATCAAAACCTCCCAGAAGAGAAAATTCCAGGGTCAGATGGCCCTTTTAGTGAATCTACTAAATGTTTAAAGAATTTAAAGAATCACCAACAATTGTTTTCAAACTCATCCAAAAAAGAGAAAACCATACTTTCTATGTATTTTTTATGTCCTGTGAGGTGAGGATAACTTTGATTCCAAATGTTGATAGTGATAGCACAAGAAAAGAAAATTATAGATCAATATCCCTCCTGAATATCAAATCAGCAGTCCTCAACAAAACGCCAGCAAACGACATCCAGTAGCACATAGGAAGGGCTACAGACCATAGACAAGTGGAATCTATCCTAAGAATGCAGAGTTTTTAATATAAGAAAATAGATCATGGTAATCCACACATTAGTAGAATAAATGAAAGAATATTGTCATCTTAACTGATAAAAAAACAATTTGACAAAACCACTCTTTTATGACAAAATATTAAGAAAACTAGGAATAGAAGCCATGTACATTAACATGGTAAAGGTATTGAAGAAAAACCTACAGCTAAGATCACAATCCTCACCCATGAGTGAATCTATGTGCTTTACCTATGACCAGGATTAGGACAATGGTGCATCAAGGCAATATATTTTAAATATGATACTAAAAGCATAAATAACAAAAGAAAAACAGATAAATGATACAAAATTCAGCACATTGTGCATCAAAGCACATTACAGAAGTGATAAACAATGGACCGAGTGAGAAAATTATTTGAAAATCATACATAGGATGTATTTAATATTTAGAATTTATAAATAACTCCAAATCAGTTTTCTAGGACTGCCAAAACAAAAAACTTCATAATGGTGATTTAAAGAAAAAGAGACTTGTTTTCGAATAATTTAGAGAATGCAAGACCAAGATCAAGATGACAACAGTTTTCTTTTTTTTTTCTCTTTTTTTTTATTTTTACAGACTGCATTTTGATTCATTGTACACAAATGGGGTATAACTTTTCATTTCTATGGTTTTGCATGATGTGGATTCATACCATTCATGTAATCATACTTTTACATAGGGTAATGATGAATTTTTTTTTTATTAGTTCATTTCAGTTATGAGGGTTCATTGTGACATAATTATTCAAACATGGAATATAATTTTCTCCAGTTCAGCCCTCAGTACCTGACCTTTCCCTCTGCTTCTTCCTCCCCCTTTTCCCTTTCCTCTGCTTATTGGTGTTTCTACTTATAGTTGTTTTTTAATTAGTACATTATGGATATACATAAAGGTGAGATGCACCGTGATGTAGATTTACTGTGGCATATTTACATATGTACATAGGAATGTTTGGTGACCTGAGGCCACTTTCTGACTTGCAGATGGTTACCTTCTGATGGTGTCCTCACATGGCCTTTCCATTTTGCTTAGGCTTCTTTGGTGTTTCTTTTTAAAATACACCAATCATGATGAGTTAGTTTACTCCCCTTATCTCTCATTTAATCCTAATTGTCTATTTAAGGACACTATCTACAGTAATACTGAAAGAGTTTCAACATATGCATTTTGAGGGGGTCCCAATTCAGTCTATAATGAACAAAAAATGAAACTCAACAACTCAACAAAAAATGAAAAAAAAATACACACAAACCAATTGAAAAATAGGCAAAAGACATGACAATCTATTTTCCAAGAAGATATCCAAGTGGCCTCTATTCAGAGGAGACTCAATATTATTAGTCACTAAAGAAATGCAAATCAAAATCTCAATAAAATACCACTGCACACCAACGAGGATGGGTATGTTTGTATTATATATATATATATATATATATATATATATATATATATGCATATATATATTATTTAAAAATTGGAAATATAAATGTGGTGAGGTTATGGGAAATTAGAAACCCTCACACATTTCTGGTAGGGATATAAAATGGTGAAGCAACTGTGGATAGATAGAGTTTGGTGGTTCCTCTTAAAGGTAAATAGAAAATTATATGTCCTACCACTTTTATTCCAAGGAATATAAACCAAGAACTTAAGAACAGGGACTCATACAGATACTTCTATGCAGTATTCACAGTTGCCAAAAGGTAGAAATAAACCAAGTGTCCATCCAAAGCTGAATGGATTAACAAAATGACTCAAAATTACTCTACAATTCACTTGAAAATAATGCTTTATTTTGTATGATTTACAAGAATGATATGAATGTACATCATGCACAACCATAGAAATGAAAATATGTACCCCATATGTGTACAGTGAATCGAAATGAAGTCTATAAAAATAAAAAAATTAAATAAAAATTAAAAAAGAATAATGCTTTAGAATCAAGTTCTAATAACATGTTGGGCCTTTATAGTTTATTACTTTGCTATGAAAGTTTTCTCTTTATTACAGGAATTCTAGGGTTTATCAATCAGATAATGTGATATGATTTGCTGGAAAATGTATACGTTAGAACAGAAGGATTTTCAGAAGACTTGAAATACTTCATAAACAACTATTTCCTTGGTATAGTGTGAAGCCCCAGGGTTAAAATCAAGGAGCAAGAAATTCAATTAAATAGCACGTATGAGAGACTGATGGATTGAGCCTGAAGTGTACAAAGCTGATCTTAGCAGCCCTCAGAGTTAATTTCTAGACCAAATCTATTGGAGTCTGGGGTTCGCTACAGTTTCAAACAGTTCCTATAGGACTGAGAATTTGTCCTGGATATCAGAGTTGAGTTTGATACTTGAACCCGGCAAATAAGGAAATACGAATGCCTCAGTCCATTTGTGCTGGTATAATAAGATATGCAAGCATGGATAATTTATAAAGAACACAGAAGACTACCTTTATTTTTCCTCTTGGGGTATAAATTGTCTAATAGGGAGGAAATTAAGAGTGTGAACTAGAATCAATCCTTTCTTTTACTTCCTGGTCTCAACAATTGTTTTGTGATCAGCTGTTGAGTTTTGAGGCAATTATGGAAATGCTGGGCCTCTGCGTCCAATGCACCCTTAACAGGTTTGCTGTGTGGCTTAAGACCTTGCCAATGGCCGGGGTAGTTAATGGCACAGAGTGAGCCTGAGATTCAGTTGTCCTCCAAGTCTCCCTCTTGATTTCTACAAGATAAGAAAAGTAATAGGTGCCTTAACTCTCTTAATAGCATTGTGCAATCTACTGAATTTCTATTCTCTCCCTGCACTTTATTGTGGGTTAGCTTCCACCTGTCAGAGAAAACATTTGACCTTTGACTTTCAGGGACTGGCTAGTTTTGCTTAGCATGATAGTCTCCAGATCAATCTATTTACTGGCAAATGTCATAAAGCATTCTTCTTTATGGCTGAGTAATAATTTTTATTATGATTCATCTGAGTACTCCCTGAGACCTTCTTTATCCTACTCATAGCCACCTGTCCTTATACATTGTATGTGCAAGTGTTAAAATGACTAGTTACAAATAGAAAGGATCCTCCATTCAGTTATGTATTTATTTCGGAATGAACTTATCCACGCGGACCAAAGGAAGAAGACATTGAAGGCTATTCAAAATCAATGTGAATGTCAACACACTTAGACAGATGGCCAACTCGCCATGTGAGCAGCACAATGAACAAATCAATGAAACCCATTAGAAGGCACTTAAGAACAATAAATTATAAAGGGATAAATAACACCTTGGCAATGGGTTAGCTCTGAGATATTGAATTGAAGGTGTCAGAATTGGAAACCACCTGAATTACTTCCTGTAAAACTTAAGCCAAGGTAAAATATGAGAGTCGTTTTTGAAAGGTCAAGTCATTTCCATGTGGAGAAAGTGCATTGGTCAATCTGCATGTAAGTATTTTCCTTTCCAAACAGACCTTAGCATGTGGCAGGAGCACTTTTTTCTCTCTGCCAGTGTGTTCACCCTCCACCCCATTTCCCACTTACACTCATGAGAAAAAAATTGGGTCAGAAGACCTAAACTCTCATTAGCACAGATGTAAAAGTCACACTGTAAATTGTTCTGAGCTAGTGGTTGAGACAAAAACTAAAGTGGACTAAAATTCTTTTTAGAATGTGTGTTTGGCCCTAGTTATTTTCCCATATCCTCTTTCATTTAGTTTGATTAGAATAATGGATCTACTTGCATCTGGGGTCAATGCAGGATCTGCCACAAATTTTAGCTGGTTGGATAGGACCTGAGTCATTCATGTTTAACTTGTTCAAACTTCTGAGGGAAGTTGCATTTCAACAAGAAATAAACCTTAAGTCAGAGAATCGAATCTATAATGTTAGAAGTTAAGGCTTCAGTGACCAAATGAAAGAAGAATTGGGACTATAGAAGGTCTGTCCACTTTTTCTGAAATCACACTTTCTAAGCAGATAGCCCTTTTCTTTCCTACATGAAGCTTTCAGTAGCCTGGTTTTGGACAAAAATGTTGTCAATCTGCACATTGCCTTCTGGAATTTTTTACCCAATTAAACCTTATGTTGGTGCCCTGAAGCAAACCCACCTCCAAATTTCCAGCTAATGAGTTGCTCAGTGCTTTCAGGAAAAAAAAATCTTCCATAAGGACAATGCATTACCCCATTAAAAAGCATGTAAGAAATTGCTAGAGCTGAGAGAAGCACAAGAAAAAATATTTTTCATACAGTAAAAGGGTCAGAGTCATACAAGTGTGTAAAAAGTAAATCTGATCATTCTGGCAACTGGTATTCTCTTCATGGCTTTTACTCTTTAGAAAAAAAATATATAGTCATGATATGAGATCCTCCCATTGGTTGCAGAAGTTTCTTTCTCTGATAGTCTTGAAGAATGTATCATTAAAAGTCACCTTCAAAAGTGTTCAGATTCTACTTACCAGTTATGATTCATAGAAACCAGGTGTATGATAGAGAAATGATGTTCTCACTTTCTGTTGTCATGAGGGAACTGCCCATAGTTTAGTTGCTAATATGTTAGGAGGAGAGATGGTG
Organism: Glaucomys volans; assembly: GCA_020662805.1. Lineage (NCBI taxonomy): Eukaryota > Metazoa > Chordata > Mammalia > Rodentia > Sciuridae > Glaucomys > Glaucomys volans. The sequence continues at coordinate 368,043 of JAJEJO010005783.1, read as the reverse complement.
GGAGGGTGGGAAAGGGAGGGAAAGGGAGGGAAAGAAGGAGGGGAAATTTAGTTGAGAAAGAGAAGAGAAAGGAGAAAACAGTAGATAAAATGAAACGGGATACTGATAAAAAAGAAAGAAAAGAAGAGGAAAAGGCCAAAAGAAAAGTTTGCCTATATCAAAAACCTAAACTAACTAAAACTTTTGTTAATCTAGGATTTTAGCATATTTGTTCAAAAACATCCATTTTATATTTAGCTTTCAGTATTGGTGCAAGCTAATAAATATTTGCAAGCCTATCCTCCTACACATAGGAGATTATTTCTTGGAGACAGATTTTCTTTAAACCAACTCTTTAGATTTATTGATTCCTGTTTGCAAACCTAATGATATCTGATAATCAGTTCACAAGGTTAATGATTTACTATGGCCATAGTTAGAGAAAAACTTTGTGACCTAAGAAAAATTTTCTTCATCAGGCTAGATATTGATGTTTGTATGGATTTAAGTTTACAAATAAGTTTGTTCTTAGTTGTTAATTGGTAGTGATTTCCCAGGTGCTAAGCTGAGGGGACTGAAGTCAGGTACAAGCACAACAGCAATGAGTGGCAAGTTTTCCATGGTCACAAGCGGAGTTCTATCACATATCCAAGGTTTTGGTGACTGGTATTTTAATAGTGTTGTGTCCAACAAAGTAGTCATTAACCACAGATGACTGCACTTGAAATAAGGCTAGTCCATACTGAGACAAATTACATGAGCAAAATATTCACTAGATTTTGAAGACTTAGTACCAAAAACATGTAAAATATTGTGGTAACAATTTTTACATTGATTACGGATTAAACACTTTTAAAGACATGGCCATGAGAAAGACTTAAACTGTGTATACATGTTGCTTATTATATTTTGTTGTTCAGGGCTTGTCTGGAAAATCAACACAAATGATGGTTTTAGTAAGCTTTTTTTCACTGCTGTGACTAAAAGACAAGCAAGAACAATTTTAGAAGAGGAAAAGTTTATTTGTGGGCTTAAAGGTCTCAGTCCATAGACAGCTGGCCCTATTCCTCAGGACTCAAGGTGAGGAGTCACGGCAGAAGTGGCTCACATGATGATTAGGAAGCAGAGTGACTAACTTGGTTCACCAAATACATACCCCAGTTGCAGACCCCTAGTGACCCACCTCTTTCCACCTTACCCTACCCTACCCACTTTCAGTTACCACTTAGTTAATCCCTATGAGGATTAATTCACTGACTGGGTTAAGGTTCTTGTAACCCAATCATTTCACCTCTGAATGTTCTTGCATTTTTTCCTACATGAGCTTTGTGGGGACACGTCACATCCCAACCATAATAATGATCTTGTTAACAAAGAATCAAAAACTTTTAAGGCAATGTCCTTTCAAATTTTCCTTGATATAAATTGCACATGATGTTATGCTCTGTTGACTTTTACTATGCTAAGAAGATCAGAGCAGAGGGCATAAAAAAGATAACAACAGCTTCTATTTGCTAAGCATTTATGATTTCCCATGAAGTATATACTGTATACTTTTTTTATAGATGAGAAAGCTGATGCTTAATGTACTTTAAAAACTCAACAAAGCTGGCAATCTGGGAAGAAGTAGCAGTGGTTTAAATCCTGGCAATCTGATTGAAATATGAATCTATGCTCTTTGTCTCAGGCTTGTTATGGGATGCAACTTATGAAAAGACTGATCACTACTGAGAAGTCCAAATTTGAGAGTCTTTATTAAGCTGGCTGACTGACTGTCTCACACAATGCCCTGAAAATGGTTATTGGGAGAACAACCCCAACCACAGGGTTGTAAGGGTTTTTATACCATAAATCAGTACATCAATCATAAGTGTCCGTTGCTGTGATTCAAAATTACAAACTAACATCATGAGATCAGAAATCATTAGCGGAGGAGGAAGTGGGTCAAAATAACCTTACTTAGGTACAAATTAAAGAATGGTTACTAACATCTAGACAATAGCTGTTGGCATCACTGTTGACATGGTACGTGCTTAGGAAAATAGTAGCAAAAGGAGAACAACTTTTCATTATATAAGAATTACCATTTTGTCATTTTGTATTACTAACCAAGTCATGCTAAGTTACTGATGACGGGTACAGAGGTGGGGTGTTCTCATGTGAGAAGCTAAGCAACTGTTGACAGAGAGGAGGCAGGTTGTTCCCATGGGAGAAGCATTTCCAATGTAACATGGAGTCTCAGAGCAAAATGGAGTCTGTTTATTCATTGCCCATATAGCCTGACCTGTAACATTTCCATGGAGCCAAATCTGTCAGCCCATCACAAGGCTTACAAATTGTGTAATATTTTCAAGATTAAAATTGATTCTAGGGAATCCTTAAGTAAAACCTCAAAATAGACACAGCTAGGTTAAGTAGGATTTCCTCCTTGTGGCATGTGGTTTGTGAAGTATCTTAGGATGTCATATTTCTCAAAGGAGAAGTATGTGTCCTCTCAGTGGACTTTCTAGTGACCCCAGGCACTCAATGCTTCATTATGTCCATTTGTTACTTAAGACAGGAAGAATGGTAGTGATGGAAACTGCTGTGGAGGGAACCAGGGGAAGTATTTCTCACTACTGATCCTGGGGAGGTGTGGGTCTCTGTTTTTATCTCCACAGAAGTGCCACTGATATGGTATCTCATCTGTCAAACCCATTGAGGATTACCTATAATGTGTAATTCACGACACAGTTTGAAAAATAATAGTCATTGTCTTCTAATATTTCCTCACTAAAACTCATCTTTAATTTTTCCCTTTGCTAGAGTCTGAAAGTTTGTGTTTCCCAACATTCCTGTGTTGAAGACTAATCTAAAATATGACAGTATTAAGAGGTGGGAGTTTTGGGGAGGTGATTAGGCCATGAGGACTGAGCCTTCATGAATGAATTAAAGTCTTCCAAGAGAAGTTCCAGAGAGTTTCCATTACCCTTCTGCTATATGGGAATGAAGGAGAGGGGTGCAACTTATGATTGACAGCTTTCACCAGTTACCAAATGGACCAGCACCTTCATCTGTGAGAAATAAAATGTTGTTCATAAGCTACCTAAATATATTGTATTTTGTTATACTAGCCTGAATGGACTAAGACGACCTTTATCCATATCATTATTTTAAATTTAAATTAAATTCATTTTCAACTGATACATAAAAAGCATAAAAGGTACATATTGATGGAGCATCATATGATACGTTTAGATACATGTGTATGTTGTATATGTTTAAATCAAACATTCTCCTCTAACACTTGTAATTTCTTTATAGTGAAACCATTCAACGTCTTTCTTTCAAGCTTTTTGAAATATATAGCACATTTTAGTCATCTATAGTCACCCTGCTGTGTAATAACATATCATAACTTTCTTTCTCCTTCTTATGGTTTAGATGTGAGCTATTCCCCCAAAAGCTCATGTGTGAGACAATGCAAGAAGGTTGAGAGGTGAAATGATTGGGTTATGAGAGTTTTAAACTCATCAGTGCCTTAATCCCCTGATAGGGATTAACTAAGTGGTAATCAAAGGCAGGTAGGCTCTGGCTGGAGGAGGTGGGTCTGTGGGGGCATGCCTTTGGGGTGTATAATTTGTCTACGAAGAGAAGAGCCTTTCTCTAATTGCAGGTTCCATGTCCTGAGTTGTTTTCTTTCTCCATAAATTTCTGCCATGATGTTATGCCTCACGTTAGGCCAAGAGCTAATGGAATTGGCTCTCTATGAACTGAGAACTTTGCAACCATGTGCTCCCCAAAAAACTTTTTCTCCTCTAAAATTGTTCTTGCCATATCTTTTGGTGACTGACAGCAGTGAAAAGGTTAGATAAAATACTCTATACCACTCTAACTTTACACACATTGATGGACATTTCCTCATCCCTCCCATTTCCTTACTCTCCCACAGCTCTGATAACCCACATTCTACTCTCAGCTTATATTAGATCACCTTTTTTATAATCCACTTATCAGTAAAATCATGTAGTGCTTGTCTTTCTGTGACTGGCTTATTTCATTTAACATAGTGATCTCAAATATCATCCATGTCATCACAAATGATAATATTTTATTCTGTTTTATGGCTGAATAATAATCCACTGTGCATGCACACTGCCAGCTGGATTTTCTCCCTAATCATTTGACAGACAGTTAGGTTTTCCTATGAAAAGTAATGGGCATGGTAGTTCAGCTTTCTCTTTGACATACTGACTTCATTTCCTTTGAATATTTACCCAATCGCAAGATTGTTGGATCATATGGTAGTTTTGGTTTTAAAACTTTGAGGAACCTCCATAAAGTTTCCATAATGACTGTACTAATTTACACTCCCAACAACAATGATAGGGTGTTTTAGTCAGCTTCTTCACTGCTGTGGCCAAATGACCTGAAAAGAATAATTTTAAGGAGGAAATGTTTATTTTGGGATTCGTGGTTTCAGAGGTTTTATTCTATAGACAGTTGACTCTATTACTCTGTATTCAAGGTGAGGCAGAACATCATGGGAGAGGAAAGCAGGTCTGGACATAGCCATTAAGAAGCAGAGAGAGAGAGAGAGACTGAGCTCAGGCAGGACAAAATATATACCCCAAAGGCGTGCCCCCAAATATATCCAGCCACAGCCTACCTGCCTTGGATTACCATCCAGTTAATCCCTATCAGGGGATTAGTGCACTGATGAGTTTAAAACTCTCATAACCCAATCATGTTTCACTTCTCAACCTTCTTGCTTTGTCTCACACATGAACTTTTGGGGAATAACTCATATTTACACCATAACACAAGGATTTCCTTTTTCTGCACATCCATACAATCACTTACTATCTTGTGTCTTTTATTTACTGGAAGAAGGTGATATCTCATTGTGATTTTCATGTGCATTTCCCTGATGATTACAGATGCTGGACATTTTTTTCATATATTATTGAATATGTGTATGTCTTCTGTTTAAAATGTTTTGATCTATTGCCCATTTTTCATTCAGGATGTTTTATTCTGAATGTTTACTGATTATCAAACGTTTAGTTTGCAAATATTTCCTCCAATTCTTTAGAATGTCTCTGTATTCTGATGATTGCTTACTTAGTTGAGCAGAAGATTTTTAGTTTAATGAAATGAATAGACCTTATTCGTCTATTTTTGGTTTTGTTTCCTGCGATTTGGGGGTCTTGTCCAAAAAAGTAATCCTTGCTCATTTTAATAAACTGGAAAATTTTTCTGATGTTTTCTTCTAGAAATTTCATAGTTTCAGGTCTTACATTTAGTTTTTATTCTGAGTTAACTTTTGTTACTGCTGCGAGATAGAGGTTTAGTTTTGTTCCTCTTCATGTAGCTATCCAGTTTTCCTAGCATTATTTGTTGAAGGGACTGCCCTTTCTCCAGTGCATGTTTTCAATTCCCAAGTCAAAAACTCAGTTTGCTGTAGGTGTGTCTGTGCTGTTCCATTGACTTGTGTGCTTGTTTTTATGTTGATGCCATTCTGTTCTGATTACTGTAATTTTGTTTTGAAGTGTGCTTGTGTAATACCTCCTGCTGTTCTTTTTGCTTGAGATTGCTTTGTCTATTTGGATAGCTTTTGTTGTTGTTTCATAAAAAAAAATTAGGACAGATTTTTCTAATTCTCTGAATAATCCCATTATTATTTTGATAGAGACTGCATTGACTCTAAAGATCACTTTGGGTGGTATGGGCATTTTAACACTATTGATGATTCTATTCAATGAAGGCAGTATGTCTGTCCATTTTATTGAATCCACTCCAATGTCTTTCATCACTGTTTAAATTTTGTATTATGATCTTTCACCCCTATGGTTAAATTTATTCCTAGGTGTTTTTTTGTTTTGTTTTGTTTTTGTTTTTGTTTTGTGGCATTTTCTTGATTTCTGGTTAAAATAATTGGCTTTTGGTGTACCATAATCTTCTGATTATTACATGTTATTTTGTATCCTGGAAATTTGCTGACTTTGTTTATTCTAATAGTGTTTGGTGGAATCTTTCTGTTTTTTTTATATATAAGATCATGTCATCTGTAAACAGTGACAATATGACTTGTCACTGTTTTATAATACTGTTTTATAATAACAGGATTATGTTAACTGAAAAGAGTGAAAGTGATCATTCTTGTCTTTTTCCAGGAATAGAAATTTTCAGCCTTTCCCCATCTAGTATAATGTCGGCTACCTCATATTATAAGTGGCCTTTATCATGTTGAAGTATGCTCCCTCTATCCCTAATTCATGCAGAGTTTTTCTTACAGAAGGATGTTAGGTTTTATCAAATGTCTTGTCTGCATCTGTTAAGATGATCTTATGGTTTGTGTCCTTCACTCTGTTTATGTGGTATATCACACTTATTGATTTGCTTATGTTGAACCATCCTTGCATACCTGAAATAAATCCCACTTGGTTTTACTTAAGCACATTTTATTGAGCAAAATCTCTTGCAAGTAAGTTAAAAATTGTAAGCAGCAACTACTTATGCACTTTTTCACTAAAGTAATCTTCAAGATCATTAAAATATATCAATATTAGCAGGTTGGGAGGTCACTTTTTTAATATAGGTAAGGGAATGGTGTTCAACTGACAGAATAGGCAAGCATTTTGTCATATCTTAGTATGAAAAATCATCCTCAAATTTCTTCCTTTGTCTGCCTGTCTCTCATGTTCTCTTTCTCTTTTGCTGCCTCTCTCCCTCTGTCTCTGTCTCAAACGTGCATACACACGTAGATGCACACACACTGGTATTCATTCAATTTTTATTCCTTCTTCTTTTTCCTTGCCTTTTACTTATTGTGAGGTGGTGGACATGTGCAGAGGAGCTCAGTATTCAATCCCTTTTAGATAATAGCATGTGTATGTCAAAACTATAATCATTTAAACCCTAAAGAAAATTAGGTTGAATTCACTCTGCTCACTTAGACATGATATATGGAAATCAACCAGTCATCTTTTCAAATTACTAGAAAATTATTCCCTGCAATAAAATACTACTCAATATGAAATTACTAATCTATTTTAACCCTTCCTTTCGCTCACCAGTTTGAGGTAAGGAAGGAAGGAAACAGCATTTGAGCTCTAGGTGGGTCTCTGGGTCCTGTAGAAACAAATGATTATTGTCGTTCCAGAGACGGTCAACTGCAGGCCATCACTGTAGCCATCACTGCAGGTTAGATGCTACTCTTTAGAGCAAGGTCTAGACTCTCCTTCCAGAATATCAAGAGAGTTGATGGGTACCACTGCAGTAGGACTATATGTCATAAAACTGTGAACACACAGGGATTTTATATTTAGAAAACTCAAGCATGTTGGTCTTGGAATATAAACACTACATATATTGACTCTGTTATCCATGTGAATTTGAGTTTAAATTTTACATATGTGCATGTCAAATAACCCTAATATGTTGATCTTGATCAATAGATGTAAGCGGATGTTATGCATTGGTACTGATAGATGCTATGGCTGGAACTGGATTTTGGAGACATAATTCATAAAGCATATTCTAAAATATGAGGGTCTTAATTTTCCCATCCAATAAAGTTCTTTTCTAGCTTGTGTCTTCTTTTTTTGTCATTTCTACTTTCGTTTTATTTTTTGAATATATCTCTTTGAAGTATTTACTCTCCTCGGTGTCTAATTTTTCTTGTGCAACTTTTTCATATATAATTGTCACTTAGGTTAGCCCTGAGAAACTGTAAAATAAAGGAAAATAAAAACATAAGATAAACACTATTAAATCTATAATTCCTATTGGAATTGTTTGCATAAAATTATACTTTGAAAATGTGGGAAGGGCTATTTGAAAATGTAAGATGGCTCTATTCTTTAGTGGTATTTTTATTCCTCAGTTGTCATTACTGAAGATATATTTGTTGATTTGGGTTGTTATAGGTTTCATATACAACTCCTTAAACTTCAGTCATCAGTACCTAGATTACTAGAGAGTTCCACCATAGAAAAACCAATCTCATTCTCTGTGGAACTGAAGTATATTGGATCCTGTTTGACTGTTAACTGGAGTTTTCAAAGGAAGTATAATCTAGCTGGAGTTGACAGTTGTCTTATGTAATGTAGCTTGAAGGATATAAGGAGAGACACCTCTACCAAACAAAAAAGAAAACACACACACACTACACACACAGAGTTTCATTTTTCTGAGGAATTGTGCCATCAGTGACTCAGTGTGTCTTATACTTTGTATTAAGTGTGACTCTCTGTGACTCCTATTTTGAACTAAAGAAAAAAATCATTTCTCAACTGGTGCGAGTTCACTGTTTTCCTCAGAAAAATACGATTCTAAACTGGATGAAAGTATCAGCACATCCCAGGGGAGGGAAGAAATAGAATCCAATTTGGGGACCAAAAGGATGTTCCAGATCATTAGACGCAATTCTCTCAATTTTACAGACAAGGCAAATAATGATGAGAGAAGAGATGATTTTCTCCAGCTCATATATTTGTCCGGCCACATGCCCAGCATACACTGCTTTCTTGGGAAAGTCTCTCATCCTTTACCCTCCTAGGTGGCTGTCAGCTTCACCGTTGTCCCTCCCCACACCCGTGCCAGTTTTTTAGCAGATCTTTCTAAAAGCTCAAATTACAACCAAGAAGAGAACACATCTTTTAAATTTTTTTTCAGGTAATTTCTGTTGATCAAGTGCTTGCACTGCCCTTTGAATAGACTGATTCATTCCTAAACGCTATCATTGCTGTTTTCCTTTCTTGTAACCTATTTTTAATCTTCAAAGCACCCTTGTCTTATATTCAATTTCTTGGTAAATAGAAAACAGTCACTGCCCAAAGGGTTGCACCCCCTGCTACCTTATTCCCTAGTACCTGAAGAATTGTTGTGGTTGCTTCCTTTTTACCTTTCATCTCTGCTGAAAGTGAGAAAGTAAGATGGGAAACAAAGTGGAGGTTTCATCCTAGGCTCCACTTCAAAAGAGTCTTGATCATAAAAGAGGTGGGAGCCATGCAAGTTGACTTTCTCTTCTTGCATACAATAAGCTTGGCATTAAGTAATTTACTCTTTAATTATTATGAAACCTGAAAGTGTCTAAAACTAGGAACACTTCTTTCTGATTACCAATGATGAAAGGATTCAATCTCAATTTGATTTCACTTAAAAAAAGCTGTATCAACCGGGTACAGTGGTGCACACCTCTAATCCCAGTGTCTCGGGAGGCTGCGACAGGAGGATCATGAGTTCAAGGCCAGTCTCAGCAATGGTGAGGCGCTAAGCAACTCAGTGAGACCCTGGCTCTAAATAAAATACAAAATAGGACTGGGGATGTGGTTGAATGATGGAGTGTCCCCGAGTTCAATCCTCAGTACCCCTCCCCCCCAGAAAAAAACCTGTATCAATTTCATACCAGGGATCACATACAATAATGGAAATAAAGGCTAAGGAGAAGAAACAAAATATTCAATGTCTTCTCAAAGATCAAATGGCCTAGTCTGTAACCCAATATGAAAAAATATTTAGCAGACAGGAGAAAAGAATACTGATTTTTGCATTTTATAAATAATATGTAAAACTAGTACTAGTGAGAAAGTTTTTAGCAGTAAGTCTAAAATGTATGAAATTTCAGAGAAAGAAGCCAAACTGCCTATATGTTTCTCTGTGGATTTATTTTAATTTATTAAATTTCCTTCTGACTTAGACACCACCCTGTCCTTTCTAACACACACACACACACACACACACACACACACATACACACACAAATACATGCGTGCACACACAAAATCTTTATAAATAGAACCAAGCTGACCATTCTACCACAGGTCAATTCACATGAGAGGCTTGTTTACAAGTGTGTTTAGAATCCATCAAGTGGCCAGTCAATTTCACTGAAAATGAAATATAGCCAAACTGTTTATATAGCTGAATTGACCTTTACCTTTTCCTCTGCAGATTCTTATATTGTTCATGAAGATTCCTGCCCTTCTTTCGGAAAGTATATGGTAATTAAGGTACCTTGGACTCACCACAGAGTTTCCCTTCTCTGTCTTCTTACCTACAGAAATCAAAATTGGATTAGATTCATTTGCAGTATCCTGGGTCAACCATAAAGGACTAATCTAAACTTGCAAACCTGTTCATGCTGCTTTAAGGATCTGCAAACATAGAGAACAAAAGGCACATGAGAAAAATATCAAAGGAGGGAGTGTACACAGCTTCACAGCGCCTCTCTGGACCCCCATGGATGTACAATCAATACGGTTAGATAGGAGGAATAAATTCTGGCATTCCATTGCACACTAGGATAACTATAGTTTGCAGTGCAAAGAAATGATAAATGTTTAAGGTGATGAATATGTTAATTTCCCTCACTTGATCATTGGAAAATTTATACACATATTGAAATGTCACCTTGTGTATCATAAATACATAAAAACATTATATGCCATTCAAAAATAACAGTAATACAAGAAAAAAAAATTGTATTCACTGATGTCCATGTAGAATATGAAGCTCACCAGCAAAGAAACCACAGGCTCTCTGTTTACATGATCTGTTGGAATGGGAGGAGGGGGCATACCAGTTCCCCAGGTCCCAAGGAACTACCTTCGACTCTCTAAGGCAATTTTTTAGGTTGTTAAACTTGAAAATAAATGTTTCTGCTGAGATTCAAAGACAGTTTTAAACATTCAAAGAAGATTCAAGAATTTATACCTCCCAAATCATTATCCATATATAGATTAAGGATATAAATGGTTGGAAGTTGGAGATTTGGATTGGCTTTATCCTACTTTCAACTGAAACATTGGGGAAGGGAACTTTAAGCATCATCTTGTATATATATTCATTTCATCTTTTTAAGGAAACTATTTATTATTTAAACTGCTAAAACATCTTGTAAAACTATATACAAAAGCATCACACACACACACACACACACACATACACACACACACATACATACAGAAAGATGGAAAACACCAGTCTAAATACCTATAAAATTCAAAGAACATTCCAAAGCTAGATTATTAATATTAATTTCCTAGAAACTACTTTACCAAAGACTACTCCTGTTCTCTATTGGAGGTTATAGGCATAGTTAGCTTACTTTCCACAGGGAAAGGAGTACCAGGTGAGGAAAGGAGGATGCTGACTATTTGACCCCTTACTGAAATCTGTCTTCTCTTAATGGTTATGTTTTTTGCTAGGCAATGAAGAAATTTCTGTTTTAAGTCAAGTTGTAAGTTTGGATTATTCTGAGGACACAATTTATTTGATTATTTGAGAGTGGTTTGGTCTTAAACTAACCAGTGTAACAGGATTTATCTAAGTATGAGCATTAAACACATGTGTCTTACCAATTTTATCCAGGAAATGAGAAAAATCTAGTGCTTCTGACTGTAGTCAAATAGATGGAAGGAAACCATAATATATTCCCATGGTCATATTCCATAAGTTGAGTTGTTAAAATGTAATAGTTACATATTTATTACCATATGATTAAGCCTATACCAGCTTGGCCAAAGTATACCACACTTAGTACAATAGATTTATTGAAGATTCTCAACTCGTCACAGGTTAAATAAAAAATCAATTTATTTTTCCACTAACTACTTGGCAAGTCTCCTATATAAGCCCTCTCTGCATTGATTTTTTAAAATAATTTTACTGCAAGATTTCATGCCAGTCACTTGAGATTATTCAAACCATGTCATTTCAGTTTTAAAATCCACTCTTGTTCATTTGTAAATCTCATTGAAACCACTTCTTTCTTCCTTCTGTTTCAGGCTAAATAGAGCTGCGGTTTTAGCAGCTTGGAGTCTCAAGAGAGGGTTAGATGGGGTAGGATAATTTCTTATTCCTTGACCTACTCTCTTTCCTTTACTTTTTCTTTGCTATTGCACAAGGAACAGAAAGATTGAACAGGTGTCTAATTAACTGGACTTGTTCCCCTGCCTAAAAAGAACTAGTTGAACATATTGCATGATGACAAGGTACTAGTGAGTTGTTTTGAGGGCCCTATGGTTCCAGCTTTCAGACCTCAAAGGCTCAATTTCTTTTCATCCTCCTGTTTTTCTCAGTCCATTCACTGAACATAAATACAATTCATAACATCAAAATTTTGTATCAGACAGATTCCCAGCATAATGAATTATTTATATACCTCTGTGTTGCATTCAGTGTGCCAAAAGGTGATGGTGACCCACCCAGAGAATAATAATATCTGGAAATTGCTATGACTCCTACTGCTGCAGAACAAGATGCAGAAACAGAGTTAATGAATTTCAGTGAAAGTCAGAGTCATGCAGGTGGAATTATCTAGCGGGGTCTTGGTCTTCTTTTAGTCATTGAAGAAAGGCTCCTTAACAGGAGATGAAGCCTAGGGAAAGGATCACAGTTGCTGGCAAATCAGGTATGGCACACATTTCTCTCCTCCCACCTTCTTACACCCTACAGATGCTTCTTAAGGGAGAATCCTGTGTGGACACCAGGGAGTTAGAACCTGTACAAAGCAGTACAACATATCCCAGAGAAAATTTACAAAAGAATCTGGAGCAGTGAGCAGAGGCTATATAGCTCTTCATTTTTTGCATGTACCATTTATTCACTCATTCGCTGGGTAGTTTTATTGTTGTTCTTACTTTCGTGTTTGTTCATATATTAAAAGAAGACTTCTTCAAATGACATGCAATTGACAATGAAGGAAATCTTTATTTAAGCCACATCAAAGAGCAACTATACTTTCTCCCCCACCGATATAGTCTTTCTTACTTCCTTCATCTCTACATGCATCAGAAGTCTCAGACACTCTGCAAGTCCACAGGTGCAATGCCTAGCAGAGAAGGACACTGAAAAGTCCCTAAATGATCATCACAAATGATTATGCCCTCTTATGGGGAGGGGAAGACCCCTGACATTTCCTATCCAAAATAAGGCATAATAGGGGAATAACCTTCCTTTAGGAATCAACACACACACAAATATTTGCCTGACTTTGAGCACTTTCCTTACATTAATTGAAGGATGAAGGGGTGGTGTGAATGGTAGGTTACACATTCACTGGGACTACTCAGTGAATACTGAAAAATTTTCATCCTTGAGTGTGATTCTCTGTCTTCAAAGTATGGGAAACTTAGCATCCTGTTTTTCATGTAAAATTTTTAGGCATCAGAGAAAGAAAACATTCTATAAAATGCAACAGATCTATTTTGTATTACTTCAGTAGACATTTGATTAAAATCTATAGGACAAATATTCTCAAAACAGAACGGTAGAAGAAAAGAGACAGAGGTTGGTGAACTTAGAGCTTTGGACAGAACTGATCTTTTTCCAATCCGTTGTATTCTATATCACATGATTCCATTGCTGTTTCTGTAATCATGTAATGTTGAATTTGAGTGCTTTTAGAGACACTCTAGACTAAATAATTTTTTGAGAGAGAATTTTAGAAAGGGCATTGAAAATTTGTGTTTATGACATTTCTGATTAATGTAGAGCTTTCATTCTTATAATAAATAATTTATGCCTGTTTCTTATGTTTGTGCCTTATACAGATAAGCACATCACCAAGTCCTTGAAGAAAGAATATCACTATTTTTGTATTTTCCACTAACCTTAGTCTCATTCTGGAGAGCATAATAAGAATTCAATAGAAGCTGACCAAACATATTTAATAAGCATTGAGTAAATTAATAATCACTCTCATTTATAAGGCTTTGTAGCTGTTTCTTAAATATCAAATGATCTTTCCTGCATCTTGTTTTACCTGCTTCAAATGTATTTGATCTTGGCATAGGGTCTTGGAAAATTTATATATTATATATAGTATTTTATATTTGTCTTTTTGTAGAGGAAGAAATTTGTGACTTCACATGCTTTGCTTTGTAATGACATGTCCAGTGAAATAACCCAAAATATAATAAGAATTAATTTTCAAAAAAGTGTATATATATATGTGTATATATATATACATAAACACTTATATATGTGTATATAATATATGGCTATATTTATATATGTAAATTCACAATATATATTTATATATACATAAATATATAAATATATTTTATATGTTATATAAAAATTTATATAATCATATATAAATAAACATATGTGTAAAGAATATATATATTTTTACTTATTTGGTACTGGGGATTTAACCAAGGGGCACTTTACCACTGCGCCATATCCACAGCCCTTTTTTTATTATTATCATCCTTTTTTATTTTGAGACAGGTCTCACTAACTTGCTGAGGGCCTCACTAAGTTGCTGAGGCTGACCTCAAATGTGTGGTCCTTCTGTCTCAGTCTCCCAAGACCCTGGGATTATAGGCATGTGCCACCATACCTGGCTAAGAATAAATATTGAGGAGGGGAAATGGTACAAAAAATTGAGAGACTTGAACATAGGATTCCATGCCAATAGGTCAAATAAATAGCTGCAATTTTTGAATATTTTTTGTTAAATGGCAGCAACTCTCTTTCCAATAATTTAGTCTTTTCAACCAAAGTCCTCCTCTTTCAGGGCACTGATAAAAGAGATTTACTCTGATGGTCTGGTAGCAGGGCAAGGACATTTGCATGCTTTTAAACTTTAAACTTGCTCACTCAGAGCCTACCTCAATCAGGTGATCCAAATTGAAAATCTGCAAAATCCAAAGCCTCAAGAAAGAAAAAACATACCTCTCTAAGGGAAAGAATAGGCGAATCAATATGTTCTTCACTGACATAACCCACAGGAATCAGTATGGTAGACATTTCAGGTTTTTTTTTTTTTTCTTTTCTTTTTTTTATTTAATTATTGATTCATTGAACACAAATGGAGTACAGCTACTGTTTCACTGCTTGTACAAAAAGTAGAGTCACACCATCTGTGTGTTCATGCATGTACACAGGGCAATGGTATCTGTCACACATTCTGTTATTATTTTTACCCCCCACCTGGCCCCCACCCCTCCCTTCCCTCTATGCTATCTATCCTTCCTCCATTCTTGCCACCCTTCCCCCCCACTTCATGCATCATCATTCATTTATCAGAGAGACCATTGTGCCTTTGGATTTTTGGGATTGGCTGATCTCACTTAGCATAACAGTCTCCAACATCATCCATTTACCTACAAATGCCATAATTTTATTCTTCTTTATGGCTGAGTAATATTCCACTGTGTATATATACCACACTTTCTTTATCCATTCATCTATTGAAGGGCATCTAGGTTGGTTCCATAATCTAACTATTGTGAATTGAGCAGCTATGAACATTGATGTGGCTACATCACTGTAGCAATCTGATTTTAAGTCCTTTGGGTATAGGCCAAGGAGTGGCATAGCAGGGTCAAATGGTGGATCCATTCCAAGTTTTCTAAGGAATCTCCACACTGCTTTCCAGAGTGGCTGCACCAACTTGCACTCCCACCAGCAATGTATGAGTGTACCCTTTTCCCCACATCCTCGCCAACACCTGTTGTTGCCTGTGTTCTTGATAAAAGACATTCTAATTGGGGTAAGATGAAATCTTAAGGTGGTTTTGATTTGCATTTCTCTTATAACGAGTGATGTTGAACATTTTTTCATAAATCTGTTGATTGCTTGTAGATCTTCCTCTGTAAAGTGTCTGTTCATTTCCTTGGCCCATTTATTGATTGGGTTATTGGTGTTCGTGGTGTAAAGATTTTTGAGTACTTGGTAGATTCTGGAGATTAGTGCTCTGTCCGAAGTGTGTGTGGCAAAGATTTTCTCCCACTCTGAAGGCTCTCTCTTCACATTGCTGATTGTTTCCTTTGCTGAGAAAAAGCTTTTTAGTTTGACTCTATCCCAATCATTGATTCGTGCTTTTATTTCTTGCGCTTTGGGAGTCATGTTAAGGAAATCTGGTCCTAGGCCAACATGATGAAGATTTGGACCTATTTTCTCTTCTATTAGGTGCAGAGTCTCTGGTCTGATTTCTAGGTCCTTGATCCACTTTGAGTTGAGTTTTGTACAGGGTGAGAGATATGGGTTTAGTTTCATTTTGCTGTATATGGATTTCGAGTTTTCCCAGAACCATTTGTTGAAGAGGCTGTCTTTTCTCCATTGCATGTTTTTGGCTCCTTTCTCAAGTATGAGATACCTGTATTTATTTGGGTTTGTCTCTGTGTCCTCTATTCTGTACCATTGATCTACCTGTCTATTTTGGTACCAATACCATGCTGTTTTTGTTACTATTGCTCTGTAGTATAGTTGAAGGTCTGGTATTGTGAAACCCCCTGCTTCGCTCTTCTTGCTAAGGATTGCTTTAGCAATTCTGGGTCTCTTATTCCTCCAAATGAATTTCATGATTGCTTGCTCTATTTCTATGAGATCCGTCATTGGGATTTTAATTGGAATTGCTTTGAATTTGTATAGCATTTTTGGAAGTATGTCATTTTGACAATATTAATTCTGCCTATCCAAGAACATGGGAGATCTTTCCATCTTCTCAGATGCTCTTTAACTTCTTTCTTTAGTGTTCTGTAGTTCTCAGTGTAGAGGTCTTTCACATCTTTTGTTAGATTGATTCCCAAGCATTTTTTTTTTTTTTGAGGTTAATGTGAATGGGGTAGTTTTCCTAATTTCTCTCTCAGAGGATGCATCACTTACGAATAAAAATGCATTAGATTTATGAGCATTAATTTTATATCCTGCTACTTTACTGAATTCATTAATGAGTTCCCAGAAGTTTTCTGGTGGAATTCTTGGATCTTCTAAATAGAGAATCATGTCATCAGCAAATAGGGATAGTTTGATCTTCTCTTTTCCTATTTGTATTCCTCTGATTTCTTTGGTCTGTCTAATTGCTCTGGCTAGAGTTTCAAGAACAATGTTGAATAGTAGTGGCGAAAGAGGGCATCCCTGCCTTGTTCCAGTTCTCAGGGGAAATGCTTTCAATTTTTCTCCATTTAGAATTATGTTAGCTGTGGGCTTAGCATAAATAGCCTTTACAATGTTAAGGAATATCCCCACTATCCCTATTTTTTCTAGTGTTTTGAGCATGAAGGGGTGCTGTATTTTATCAAATGCTTTCTCTGCATCTATTGGAATAATCATGTGGTTCTTGACTTTAAGTCTGTTGATGTGGTGAACTACATTTATTGATTTCCGGATGTTGAACCAACCTTGCATCCCCGGGATGATACCCACTTGATCGTGGTGCACTATCTTTTTAATATGCTTTTGTATGCGATTTGCTAAAATTTTGTTAAGAATTTTTGCATCTATATTCATTAGAGATATGGGTCTGAAATTTTCTTTTCTTGATGTGTCCTTCTCTGGTTTTGGTATCAGGGTGATATTAGCTTCATAGAATGAGTTTGGAAGGGTTCCCTCCTCCTCTATTTTGTGAAATACTTTGAGGAGTATTGGAATGAGCTCTTCTTTGAAGGTCTTGTAGAACTCGGCTGTGAATCCATTTGGTCCTGGACTTTTCTTTGTTGGTAGGCTTTTGATGACTTCCTCTATTTCATTGCTTGAAATTGATCTATTCAAGTTGTGTATGTCCTCCAGATTCAGTTTGGGTGGCTCATATGCCTCTAGGAACCTGTTGATGTCTTCCATGTTTTCTATTTTGTTGCAGTATAAATTTTCAAAGTAGTTTCTAATTATGTTTTGTATTTCAATTGTGTCTGTTGTAATATTTCCATTCCCATCATGAATTTTAGTAATTTGGAGTTTCCCTTTCCTTCTTTTCATTAGCATGGCTAAGGGTTTATCAATTTTCTTTAATTTTTCAAAGAACCAACTTTTTGTTTAGTCAATTTTTTGAATTGTGTCTTTTGTTTCAATTTCGTTGATTTCAGCTCTGATTTTGATTATTTCCTGTCTTCTACTACTTTTGGTGATGATCTGTTCCTCTTTGTCCAGGGCTTTGAGCTGTAATGTGAGGTCATTGATTTGTTGACTTTTTATTTTTTTATTAAATGCACTCCATGAAATGAATTTTCCTCTTAGCACTGCTTTCATAGTATCCCAGTGATTTTGATATCTTGTAACTTTGTTCTCATTGACCTCTAAGAATCTTTTAATTTCCCCCCTAATGTCTTCTGTTATCCATGTATCATTCAATAGCATAGTATTTAATCTCCAGGTCTTGGAGTAGTTTCTGTTTCTAACTTTCTCATTGATATCTAATTTCATTCCATTATGGTCTGATAGTATACAAGGTAGTATCTCTATGTTTTTGTATTTGTTAAGAGTAGCTTTGTGGCATAACATGTGGTCTATTTTAGGGAAGGAGCCATGAGCTGCTGAGAAGAAAGTGTATTCGCTTTTTGATGGATGGAATATTCATTATATGTCCGTTATGTCCAAATTAGCGATTGTGTCATTGAATCCTATAGTTTCTTTGTTCAATTTTTGTTTGGAAGATCTGTCCACCGGTGAGAGAGGAGTGTTAAAGTCTCCCAGTATTATTGTGTTTTGGTCTATTTGATTCCTGAAATTGAGAAGGATCTGATTGAAGTACATGGATGCACCATTGTTTGGTGCATAAATATTTATGATTGTTATGTCCTGTTGATTTATTCTTCCTTTAAGCAGTATGAAATGTCCTTCTTTATCCCTTCTGATTAACTTTGGTTTGAAGTCTGCTTTATCTGAAAAGAGAATGGAAACCCCAGCTTTTTTACTCAGTCCATGTGCATGGTATGCTTTTTCCCAACCTTTCACCTTTAGTCTGTGGGCATGTTTATCTGTGACATGAGTCTCTTGAAGGCAGCATATTGTTGCGTCTTTCTTTTTAATCCAGTCTGCCTGTCTATGTCTTTTGATTGATGAGTTTAGGCCATTTACATTCAGGGTTATTATTGAGATATGACTTGTATTTCCTGTCATTTTAGCTTTTTTAGGGTTTTTAGCTTAACTTTGTTTCTCCTTTGATTGACTCTTTCTTTAGGGTAATTCCTCCCCATGATGACTGAGATTGTTATTTTTCGTTTCTTCCTCTTTGAATATTTTGTTGAGAATGTTCTGTAGGGCAGGCTTTCTCTTTGTGAATTCTTTAAGCTTTTGTTTATCATGGAAGGATTTTATTTCATCATCAAATCTGAAGGTAAGTTTTGCTGGGTATAAGATTCTTGGTTGGCATCCGTTTTCTTTCACAGCTTGAAATATGTTGTTCCAGGCCCTTCTTGCTTTTAGGGTCTGGGCTGAGAAATCTGCTGATATCCGTATCGGTTTCCCCCTGTAAGTAATCTGATGCTTTTCTCTCGCAGCCTTTAAAATTCTATCTTTGTTTTGTATGTTAGGCATTTTCATTATAATGTGCCTTGGTGTGGATCTGTTGTAATTCTGTGCATTTGGTGTCCTGTAAGCTTCTTGTAATTGATTTTCCATCTCATTCATCATATTAGGGAAATTTTCTGATAATATTTCCTTGAATAGATTATTCATACCCTTGGTTTGTATCTCTGTGCCTTCCTCAATCCCGATTACTCTTAAATTTGGTCTTTTCATGATGTCCCATATTTCTTGGAGTTTTCGTTCATGATTCCTAACCATCTTCTCTGTTTGTTGACTTTGTTTTCAAGATTAAATATTTTGTCTTCATTGTCTGAGGTTCTGTCTTCCACGTGATCTCTTCTGTTAATTATGCTTTCTATTGAGTTTTTAACTTGGTTTATTGTTTCCTTCATTTCCTTGTTTCCTTCAAGAATTTCTGTTTGTTTTTTTCTCAGAATTTCTATCTCTTTATTGAAGTGATTTTTTGCTTCCTGCAATTGCTCTATTAGCTGATTATTCACAGCCTGAATCTGTTCTCTCGTCACATCATTCTCTTCTTGGATCATTTTAATTATGAACATTCTGAACTCCCTTTCTGTCATTCCTTCTACCATGCTGTCTTTGGGATCTCTTGATATATCATCTAAGTTTGATTGGGACACTTTCTTCCCGTGTTTTCTCATGGTGCTCGTGTATCTTCCCCTCTAGTAGTATGAATCTGAGGGATTACAATTTCCCTGTGAAGACTTAAGGTGTCCCTGCAGAATTCCAGTAACTCACCTGTTGCTTGAGAGGTGCTTGATCAAGTGGTGACCCATGAAAGGTGCTGTCCCACTACCTCCAGTTTGGGAATGATCAATGCTTCTGGGCAGAGGCAGCCTAGTGTTGATAGACAATTAGATACAGCAAGGTGGTATACTCCGGGCCAGGGTGTGGACCTGGGCACTAGACCAAGTTGGTGTCACAGAACTGTGCTCAGTGATGGAGACACTGGGCTTGAGAGCCCAGGCTGGCCTGAACTCCTCGCTGGGGGCTCAGGAGGTGGCAGGTGGTTGCTCTCTCCTGGGGACATTGTAAGCTGGCGCCAAAGGCCCTAAGCTCCTCGCTGGAGTCAGCAACCTCAGCGGCTCCTGGCCAGAACTTTCCAGGAGCTGCGGCGCAGTGGGTTGGAAGACCGGCAGAAGCTCCAAATCCCCAGGCAGCTGGAGGCGGACTCTCTCTGCCAGGGAAGCTGCAAAATGGTGCCAAGGAGTCCAAACTCCCCACCAGAGTCAGCGATCCCAGTGGCTCCAGGCCAGACCTCTCCAGAAGCCAGGGCGAGGCCCCAGGCAGCCAGAGAAGGTTGGTCTCTGCCTGGGAGGTTGCTGGCTGGTGCCGGAGCCAGGCCAGTGACTCTAAAGCTGCTGCTGTGGGCCCACACTCACTTGCTGGCTGGCACAGACCCAGGTCGGTGACTCCGAAGCAGCTGCAAGGTCTGGCGCTCCCAGGTGGTAGCTGCCCGCGGCCGGGCCGAGCCCAGCCCAGCAGAGTTGGTTCTGGAGCAGTGACTGGAGGCCTCTTATATGTGATTTGAATATAAAATCTCTTTGAGAGCCATATTCCTGCTGTTTGAATCCCGAGCAAGTAGGAATCCACGGAGCAAGTAGGAATGCAGCCTTCCTCTAGCCCGCCATCTTGAATCCCCCGACATTTCAGGTTCTAAGTCAGCTTACTTGAGTAGTATACTGCCTTCTTCAATGCATGGTTTGCCTTAACTGTGACATGAATATGGACAAACTAATATACCTGACTCAGCTTACTCTCTGTAAAAGAGAAGATACCGTTATATTTTAATTTGTTCTTCTAAAGTTTCTAAAAGTCAGTATAAGGGAAGTATTTAAATAGTGTTCTCAAGTAGAAAATTCTCATTAAATTTTTTAAATAATCAGATGTGTAATCAATGAGATCTCAAGTTTTTCTTAAAATAATATAATATATAAATGGTCTCATCAGGAGGAGGAAATGGTGGACTGGATCTGCGCAGCATACCCAAACCCCTCCTCAGTCTAGAAAGGAAGCAGTGAAAGAACAGCAGACCAGAAAGATGGATGACAAATAAGTATGCTAAAACTCAATGTTTGACAGTTTAAGACTTGAGTCTTGGAGTTTAGTTATTGGAACAGAAAATAAAGACAGAATTCCTTGATCCCAAAACCTGGCCTGGGTGGTATACATTTGTGTGTTCATTGTGGGAGGGCAGTAACAAAAAGAGAAAGGAGAGGAAAAGCCCAGAAGTTTATTGCCTTAACAACAACTGGGAAGAAAAGCAAACCAAGTCAAAATGCAACAAGAACACAAAATCAGTGAAGGATATCAAGCAGTTTAACCCAAATTGTGGTCTGAAAGCCACAAGCCACAACAGCTGTTTTGTAGAGTACACAGCTAGCCAGCTACCCTAAAAGAAATTAATTCAGCACAGCTTCTCCTCACCTCCAGGTAGTAACAAATCAAACCAGAAGAAATACCTCTGAAAGGGGATATCTCAATAATCCATCTAGATGGGACTTGCAGAAGGATTACTGCTAGCAGAAAGTTACTGAAACCTCCTCCCCTCACCATAGACAAGTGGAATGAAGTGGAACAGACTCAAGAGCTAATCACCTCAGGGAAGTGCTGACTCTGATTCAATGCTCAACATAACCTCTGGAGCAGATCAGGCAAACACAGGAGTGGATGCCCGCAAAGCAGTCACAGTCATAGGCAGTGAGAGCTCAGATGTGGGGGTAGGGGGCATCAATCTCTATCTTAGTCAGCAGAGGGGAGCAACATACGTGATTCACAATTGCAGACAGTGAGAACTCAGATGCAGACAGCCACCAGGCTCTGTGACACCCTATGGAAGGTAGTGACTACACAGCATCCCACAGTAGTCAGAGCAACATCCCTGAGCCCTGGCATCCTATGCTTCAGCACTGAAAAGAACCAGTCAATGGATGCCACACACCCCTTCTGAGTATGCAGCCTCAGGAACATGAGCTGACAAACAAGAATAAGCATGTGAGAAAATCATGCCAACCAGGGAAGTTTCCCCTGTACTCTAGGAGGATCCAAAGTTGAAGACTGATGGTTATCTTCTAAAGGTCTCAAATACTCATGAAATCTAAACTAGGAAGAACAAATAAGAATTTTCTCCATCTTGGCATGGATTACTAGAAATAGCTCCAACATCCATTCTGATCTTAAATATTCATTCATTTCTTAAGTATTCATTTTGACTTGAGAGTTATTTCCCTAGTATTTGATATTGTGCCCTTATTTCATCTGATTGTATTTTGGTTCTTTTATTTATTTATTTATTTATTTATTTATTTATTTTATTTATTTTTTTTATATAGTGCTGGGGATTGAACCCAGGGCCTTGTGCTTGTGAGGCAAGCACTCTACTAACTGAGCTGTATCTCCAGCCCTGATTGTATTTCATCTAATGTTTTCAAGAATGAATAAACAGGGAAGGGAAAAGAAGAAATATGAATGGTCCATGACAAAATGTTCAATATCTCTAACAATTACAAAAATGCAAATGAAACCCACACTAGATTTTATCTCACTCCAGACAGAATGGCAATTATCAAGAACACAAGTAAGAATAAATGTTGATACCAAAACATATCAAAGAAAGAAAACTTCAGACCAATATCCCTGATGAACACAGATACAAATCCTTATTAAAATATTGGCAAACTGTGGGAAGCCATCAACAATTGGAACAACAATTGACTTATGATTCACAAACTTATGCTCAAATAAGTGCATGTGCACAAAGATCATGGAGAGAATTACTTGCCCAGGGAGAGAAAACTCTAGACTCAGTCAAATTCAGGAGGGGCCAGAGGAAAATTTTTCAGACTTTGTATCATGTTTATATTGAGTAGCAAACCATCTGGTTGATGATTCAAGTACCTCTGAGACTTTGTTAGACAACTGGCTTTTCTAAATGCTAATAAAATTTGCAAATGATAGAAACTCTTAATGCCTTGCAACAGCCCATGCAATTCACCCATTTTAGAAGTTCAAAAGTCAACCACCTAGTCGAAAACCTTAGAATAATTAATAAAATAGTAATTTCCCTCCACCCTGCAGTTCTTAATCCATGTACTCTGTTATCTGAAATTCCAGCTGCTGCTTGGCTTACTATTGTCAGATTTAAAAGATGCCTTTTTCTATGTACCTCAGACTCTCAATCACAATATCTGTTTGCCTTTGAGGGAACAGATAGTGGATCTCAACTAACCTGGACAGGTTAACCTGCCTGAAGGATTTGGAGATAGCCCTCACCTGTTCAGACAAACCATAGCTAAGGACTTCACAAAATTCAGAGATAAAACATCTATAATTGTTCTCCAATATGTAGGTGGCATCCTTTATGTGCTACTACACAGGAAAACTATCAAGGCCATTACACAGCTCCTAAACTTCTTAGCTGATAGAGATTATAAGATTTCAAAGAAAAAGCTTAATTATGCATCAACAGGTTCAGTACTTAGGATTGCAACTGTCTGAAGGAACCCACAGGCTAGGATGGGAAAAATAACCACCATAGGACAATATCCTCTGTCCCAGATCATATGGCAACTCAGAGGCTTCCTAGGGACAACTAGGTACTACAGACTTTGAATTCCTGGGTATAGGGAAGTAGCTAAGCCTCTTAACAGCCTCCTTAAAAAGCTCTACACCAAGGAACAACTGCCCAGATGTGAGAATCAAAACATACTAAAGGTATTTAAAATATCAAAAAGGGGCCTTACTTCAAGCCCCTGTTCTCAGCTTACCTATGGAACAAGATTTAACCTGTTTGTCACTGAGAGGAAAATAATCCTAAAAACATTCACCCCAAACTACTGGATAGACAGCCATGGATGAACCAGGTCAATAGCCAATGACCTATCCCAGTAAGGAGCTTAGCATAGTAGCTTCATTCTCAAAAGTAATAGAAAATAAGATCTCATAATTCTCTTTGACATCCAATCCTGTCCTCAAAATAAGAAATGTTTAAAATGCCCTAAGCATTAAGTTTTTGCTAGAACCAGCAATCTCTCTCTTAGCTCCTTGTACATATGAGTGAAGGCTTATATTGAAATGTAAATGGAAGAATCCTGCAGGAACAGTAGGAAACTAGTCTCAAATCCAAGGAAAAAAAAAATAAAGAGAAAAAGTGTCTTTTACCTAAACTCCAACTAATCTAACCTACAAAGTAAATTGCATGGTGCTTTACTAAAATAATTAATGGCCGTGTCATTTTCCAAGACTCTTCTTTTTTTTTTCCCCTTAAATTCTGTTTTTTGAGCTCATGATTTTCTTGATCAGTCCTATATTTTGTTCCACCAGAGTTTTTGAACATCTGTTATATTGCAATGGAAATTCACCTATAAAAAGCTACAAGACCTTTGCTTTTGTGTTATGTGCATATCATGTTGTCTATGTGCAGCCAAATATCATGTATATAATATCAAACTTGACATAAATGAGTGCTCATGAATTAAAAGTAAAAACTGGATCCAGATACCTTCAAATCACATGATTTTAAAAGGTTCAATTTAAACCAAGTAAACAAATGAAAGTAAAATACCTTTAAAATTAGTTAATGTGAAAGTCTCTAGGTGGTCATACTAATAAAATGCTGCTGTCTATAAAATGTCTAATATCAATTATTTTTAGGACTTTCCTTCAATAGGAAAGAGATGGCAAATATGTTTAATACACTTGTCTGATATCTTGGTTTTTACATTAAAATAAATAAATGAGATTTGAAATGTATGGAATTACTCAAATGTGTTTGTTAGAGAAATCTGATTAATTTACAGAAGTTAAAATGCTAACTGTTAAATAACATCAAGTACTCTTAACTCCTTAAATTCCATGGGGTAACATACTTAAGCATTAATGATGTTTTCTTTGATTGGTAAATAAAAAGGGTTTAAAATTGCTTTGTGTCATCACTAAAAACAATATTACTAAGAGTTAAGTCCTAACAGGTACAATTCTATAAACGAAGCAATAAAAAAAGTTTCAACTGTGTTTCAATTAGAGTATTGTAAATAACATAAAGTATTTCATCTTATTAAAGTGGAGTAATTTATCTAAATTCAAAAATTTCATAAGTTATTTCAGAATGTGAACAAAAAAGGTGTCAACAGATAGGAAAGAAAAATAAAAGGATCTAGGTATGGAAATATGTTTAGTAGAAGGAAAAAAAAAACGTTTCTGGGTAGGAAAGTCTTTGTGTGATGAAATACATGAGGGTCTAATTAAGTGCTAAGAAAGTCTATGTGTAAATAAAGGGCAAATTTCAACAAGTTTGAGTGTAACTAGGTTGGTTATATGTATGTGAGACAATTAGTTAAATGTATTTAAGGTTTTTCCTAGAGTCAAATACTAATGTACTGATATAAACCAAAGTTTAATCCATATGCTAAAGTGACAAGAATTTCTTTAAAACACTAATTTACTCTTACATTGTATCTGTTAAGTTTTATTCTTCAGAATAATTAGTCTTAAAAATCAGGGTTTGTACAATTATGGTTAAACAACAACTGTTAAAGTATTATACTACATTACAGAGTCTAAATTTTCTTTAAAAACTAAGCTTAGTTAATATAAAAATATCAAGGTAATTGTGGAGTGATCACTCTTCTTTGTATTTTAAATGTGTTCATATCTTCCAGGTACACAAGTCTTTAAAGCAGAAAATTTATCAAGCTGCTGTTCTCCAAACTAAATTTGTCTGTAATGGTAATTTTAGACTTATGAAAATAGTAAATTGTTTGGGGGATTTATTTATATCATTTAATGTTCTATAACAGAACTTATTGCCAACAGGATATACGTAAAATTTTATGTTACCTTCTACACTGGGATAAAAATGTAAATGCATTTCTAAAAGTTAGTGTGCACCTGATCTGTTTAAAGGTTAATAGTGTGAAACATGAAAGCATTTTGCCACTTTGCCACACAAAAGGAAAGTTAAACGCTCTCTGATTCTGCTTGATTCATGTTTTAGATGTAATGTCATATTGTGTTGACTGACATTCATGTAGACTGAGGAAACAATGTATGTAAACTTTGTAAAATGATGTTTAAAGAGAAGGCAAAGATCAGCTTCAGAACTAAAATACTTTACCTAAGATTTGTGAAGAGCCCCACACTACCTGAGATAAGGCTCTACCTCCCACCTTACTACATGTCAGAATGGCTCCAAAACAAGTCAAAGTTCAGCTTATTTAAAATTATATTCAAAAGATTGTGGGGTTTTTTTTGTAGAAAAATTACTGTGATCTGAAACAGGGAATATAATGTAAAACTCAGTCAAAATTCAAGATAGCTATTACACAAACTCAACATGTTTTTACTGTTGTTAATTCCATTCTGTATTTTCCTTGTAAACTCTAAAATTGTTGCCTTATTAATGGTTTGCAGATGTACTGCTTCAAGAACAAACAACCTAAATAAATTTGAGATAATAAGGCATCACCTCAAGGACAGATAAGATAATATAGGCCCCAATTAAATAAAAGGGGTTAATAACTATAAAGTTATAGACATTGAAGTTAAAACCCAGTACTTTTACTTTATGGCTGGTGTGACTAACTTGCTGGATGTTTAAGATCAAACTTAGAGATCGAGACTTAAATAAGGGTCCAAGAACACCAGTGTTTGGTTCTTGACCTCAGCATCAGCCTGAATCCAGAGAACAAGAGAAAGTCTCTATGGAGCTTTGCAACTTTGGGCCACACAACCTCCTGATCAGGCAGATTGATGAGACCACTAGAGGAAGAAAAGTCAATCAGTGCACCTGCTGCAGAGGAGGGTCATTGGAAAAGGGAGACATCCCTGATGGTTCCAAGGGAAGCCACCCTTGGTAGGGTCAAGGAGACCCTACCTAGTGAATGACACTAAAGGAGCTAAGAAGTTCTCTCAGCTTCCCCAAGAGTGATCCCCGTGGGAGCTCAGCTGACCCTTAAGAGACAGGAACAGGTACATTCAACCAGCTTGGTCTTAAACACCTAGCAAAACAGTTAAAACCAAAACATAGCCATTCTTGGGCATTTAATAAAGAAACAATAGTTACATGTAACTTAAGATGTACACTTATGTTAGCCCCCTAAAATAGGTAAAGACTGGAGGCTACAAGACAGAATACTCAACATATTATTTCTCCTTGTCTACCTGCTTTTGCAGTATTAGACTGTCCATTACAGATCAAACTGATAATGCTCCAGCTTATACTAGTTCTTCTTTTCAACAGTTTGTCACCAATTTCGTATTGAACACAAAACAAGTATTCCTTACAATCCTCAAGGCCAGCCATTGTAGAATGAGCTCATTTATCTATTAAGCTACAATTACAAAAGCAAAAAGGGGGAGATAATATACCACAAAATAACCTTAATCAAGCCTTGTTTGTTTTAAACTTTTTAAATTGTGATTCTGAATGTCACATGGCAGCCAAGAGACATATGTCTTCCACTGTGACTGGTCCATTGGGTCTAGTTTGATGGAAATATTTATAAACAGGACAGTGGAAAGGACCAGATCCAGTAATAGTGGAGGTAGAGGCCATACTTGTGTCTTTCCAGAAGGAGCATTCCGCCCTATTTGGGTACCTGAACATGCCATCAAGCATGGAGGACCAGGAGCCAAGGTTCAAACCGTTGAAGATTGAACCAGAGCCATCAGTCCTGACCTCTAGGGAGAACAGGAAGTCAGTGAGAAGAAGGAAGAGGAAGAACCAAGTGAACCAAACACTCCACCTGCCATCATAGGGACAAATGAGGAATCTAATTCAACAGGCTGAAAGGATGATTGAACAACAGGGAGAAGATAAATCTCCAATCACAATGTTTATAGCTATGTTAGCTTTATTGAGTTGTCAGGTTGCCATACTCTCAGAACCAAGAGCTAGGACCTCAAAGGAGCTCTCAGAACCAAGATCTAGAACCTCAAAATAACCAGCCATCACTTGCATTTTAAAAAAAAAATTAGGAAAGAGGGAGATGTGGGAAGCCATCCTTATTTAGCAGAATCAGACAGTTCCCTGTCTAGTTCCCCTAAGAGAATGGCTCCCCTAACTCCACCCTATACTGTCCATTACAGAAGAAGGTCTTCCCAGTCTTGGCCCCTTTACCTGTGTATCTATAAATCAAAAAGAGTTGGGTTACTCCATGTTGTTGCTAGAGGCTAGAGTTGGAATGGCTAGACCTGTCATGCTCCCTCATTTAAAAAGAGAATTGACTCTTGTGTGTTTATTGAGTAGATAAGTTTATGGGTAATTGATTGACAGATAGCCAACATAATCCTCCAGCAGTTAACACTCTTCTTATCCACACGAGACATGGCTGAGAGATCCTCACAGCAAACCATATTCAAAACACATGAAGAAGACAGTACACTAAAATCAAGTGGGTTTCATTCAAGGGATGCAAGTTTGGTTCAACATATCAAAATTAATAAATGTAATATACTACACAAGTAGAGTTAAGGACAAGAATCCCAGGTTTATCTCAACAGATGCAGACAAAATTCAACAAAACCCAGTACTCTTTTATGTTTAACACTAAAGCAACAAGTGATAAAGAAATTTCAACACTGTAAAGGCTACATATGATAAACCCAAGGTCAATATC
Source organism: Glaucomys volans (assembly GCA_020662805.1). Taxonomy (NCBI): domain Eukaryota; kingdom Metazoa; phylum Chordata; class Mammalia; order Rodentia; family Sciuridae; genus Glaucomys; species Glaucomys volans. Next base: position 339,187 of record JAJEJO010005783.1, on the reverse strand, counting down.
CTACTGAATGGAGGAAAAATGAAAACATTTCCTCTAAAATTGGGACAAGACAAGGATGTACACTCTTGCCACTCTTGTTCAACACAATAATTGAAACTCTAGCCAGAAAAATCAGGTAAGAAATGGAATTTAAAGGAATATGAAGAGGAAAAGAAGTCAAACTTTCTCCATTTGCTGATGATATGTTTCTATAGTTAGAAGCCTCCAAAACTCTACCAGAGGATTTCCTGAGCTGACAAACAAATTTAATAAAGTAGCAGAAACAAAATAAACATACATAAATCACTTGACTTACTATACTTCAATAATGAATCTGCTAAGAAATCAGGAAAAGTACAACATTCACACAAACACAGAAAATCTACAACAATAATAGAGCTTGATTAAAAATCTAACAAAGAGAGTGAATGACCTCTACAATGAAAACTATACAACAGTGAGAAAGAAAAATTTTAAAAACCTCAGAACATGGAGAGACCTGCCATATTCTTGGAAAAACAGAATCAATTTTATCAAAATGGTCATACTTCCAAAAGCATTTCCAGATTCAATACAAACCCCATCAAAATGCCAATTAAATTAATAAAGGAACTAGAAAAAAAGAATAATTCTAATATTCATTTGGAAGAATAAGGGACTCAGAAGAGCCAAAGCAATTCTGAGGAAGAAGGGTAATACTAGAAGCATCACAATATTAGACTTCAAATTATACTACTTAGATGTAATATCAAAAACACTTTGGTACTGGCACCAAAGTAAATATGAAGAAAAGGGGAATAGAATAGAAGACACAGACAAATCCAAGTACACATAGTTATCTGATACTTGACAGAGTTGTCAAAAACATATGCTAGAAAAAAAGATATCATATTTGTCAAATGGTGCTGGGAAAAGTGAATACCTTATATAGAAAAATTAAACTAGATCCCTATCTCTCACCCTGTACAAAAGTCACTTCAACGTGGATCGCAACCTGTGAATCAGACCACAAACCCTGCACCTGCTAGAAGAAAATGTAGGCTGAACACTGACATATTGGCACAGGCACTGACTTTCTCAACAAAACATCTAAAATGCAAAAACAAAATCAAGAACCAATAGAAACGACATTATCAAATTAAAAAAGCTTCTGCACAGCAAAGGAAACAAGAGTGTGAAGAGAGAGCCTACAAAATGAAAGATCTTTGCCACCTAATCCTCAGACAGGGTATTAATATATAGAATACATAAAAAACTAAAAATCCTTAACACCAAAAATGAACACATGGCAAAAGAACAAAACAGGCATTTATCAAAAGAAGAAATACAAATAGCCAATAAATATATGAAAAAAAAATGTTCAACATCTCTAGCAATCAGGGAAATGCAAATCAATACAACATTGTGATTTTATCTCACTCCAATTGTAATGACAATTATCGAGAATATTAATTATAAAATATGCTGGTGAGGATGTGGGGGGCAAAGGTATGAATATATTGTTGATAGGAATGCAAATTATTACAATTACTGTGGCAAACAGTACGGAGATCCCTCATAAAACGAGGAATAAAACCAACATATGACCCAGCTATTCCACTCCTTGATATTTATCAAAAAGAAAGAAAATCAGCAAGCACATAGTGATATAGCCACACCAATGACTACAGCAGCACAAACCACAGTGGTCAGGTTATGAAACCAGCCTAGGTGCCAATCATTAGCCCACCAATAGATGAACAGACAAAGAAAATGCATATATACACAATATAAGTTTAGTAAGCCATCAGGAAGATTGAAATTATATTGTTTGCTGGTAAATGGATGGAACTAAAGACCATCATGCTAAGTGAAATCAGCCAGGCTAGAAAGTCAAGGATCAATGTTTTTCTCATATACATAAGCCAGACCAAAATAAGGGCAAAAGGGTGGGGGAATCCCATGAAAATAAAAGAGAGATAAGTGAAGTATAGGAAGGGGTTTAAGAGAGAGGGAGGAGGTATGGGAAATGGGAGGAGTTGTAGAATGAAATTGACCTGACAGTCCTGTGTACATATATGAACATACCACACTGAATTTCATCTTAATGTATATTTATAAAGCACTAATCATAAAAAACCTATAGATAAGTACAAGGAAAACAAATAGAGTAAAGGGAAGAGGAGGAAGAAGGAGAAGAGAGAAGAGGGAAGCAGAGGGGACTGAATTGGAGCAAATTAAATTCCATGCTTGTATAACTAGCTTAAAGTGAATCCCAATAATGCATGTATTGATAATGCAGTAATAAAAATATTAAAAAGAAATAGTCTCACCACACTTAATCACAGGACTAACTTGAACATTTGTGTTAGTTTGAAGCAGTGCTCATGCATGTGAAAACTGAGTAGAGCTGGGTCCACGTTTTAGAGCTTAGTCTGAGTAGCTAGATGATCTTGGGATTTGTCCTTTGACATTTACTCTCAAGCTCGTCTCCTGTAGAGATCTACATATGTGTAATGGATTTCTATAATGAATGTGTTTCTATAATGAGTTCATTTGATTTGATGGATTCAGTAAAGCAATTGCTTCCCAGACTCGTTTATCCAAGTTGCTAACTTCTCTTCAACCCTGTCTTGAGTCACATTGAGAGTCTTCTACCTGCCGGGGTGTGTGTGGCTGCTCCTCACCCTAGAGCACTAACTGGTGTCATCTTGGTTTCTTGGGACCTTTCTCCTCTGAATGAATGGGGTGTTTGTCCCTTTCTTTCTTTGCCTTCTTTCCCTCTCTCCCTCCCTCCTTTTTCTTTTCCAGTATTTCTTTCATTAGTAGTCTGTGCAAAAGGAATCTGTTCTTTCTCTTTTTTTTATGTTCTGACAAATCGAAATATAGTATTTTAGAATTTTCTCATGCACAACCAGTGGATCCTTCCACATAACTCACTTTTTCAATAAATTCTAGGACTTCTTAGACTTATTTGCAGACTTCTTCTCTCCAAAATGTATTTCTAAGAAATGCACATCTTTCTCTTTTGGATTTGCTTTTGGCATATCTGTCCTTTTTATACTTTTGAAAAGTTGGTTTGGGACAAAAAATTGTTTATGGAAGGGAGACAAAATCTTAAATGCTATCTCCAGAGATAGTGAACCAAGGGCAACACACAGTGCACTGTGCAGTGCACTTTCAGGAGGCCTGACAACTCCCAGCTTGACCACACGAAGGCTCAGTAATTTCAGTCAACTACTCAGCCTCTTTGGATAAAGAAAAGAAGAAATTATTTTCAAGGAAGAAATAACAGAGGGGAAACATAAATACAAAACAACAATGAGGAGGCACGTTTAAACAGAGATTGGTCAACATTGCCCTCCATTTCTCATGCCTTGTATAACTGAACCGTAAAGTTGTGTTCTGTCTAGATACCAAAGTTTAGTGAGGATATTAGTACATATGTGCCTGGTCCCATTCTTTAGCTCTCATTGACCTCTGTATATTCTGTGAAATCTCTTTCCTTGCATTTGGTAATTTAGAGTGGGAAACATTGTTTTCTGCCCCACATGCTACCCCCAGAACATAAAATAGAAAAATTGCATATATTTCAATTCAAATGTAAGTTGTATATGAATTGCATAGAGCTAGGTTATTTCATTCATATAACTCTAATTCATATGCCTGTTATTTTTATTGTTTAGAATAATTACAACTTTAGATGCACATCTCCTCTCCTCTGCAAATTCAAGCAATAGCCTATTCTTACTACAAATGCCTATATTCTATATACTACTACATCTTTCTTTGCCTCTAATAAAGGATAACTCATTGCATTGTTAAAAGGTAAGAATTTATTTTTGTCTTAGAGTTAAATAATAAGTTAATACAGGGATTATTTTCAAAAGATAAAATAAAATGCAAGAGAGAAAAATAAATTGCAAAAATAAATATAATACACTATTTTAAAAAGTTAATGAAGATGCAATAAAAATTAAAATATTCTTATCATTCCATGAATCAAATTTGTATAATTTTTATTATGCATATCACACACAAACTTCCAGTCATGTATCATTACTGGTAAATACATAGATATAATGAAAGAGATACAATTGAAAATATACCAATCACAGAATGTTTAAAAATACTAAGCTAATTCTAAATTTTTATAGAAGAGTAAAATAATCCCTTAAGCAAAACCTGAAATTTAGATAAACATTTTTTTCTCAGGGTGTATTATATTCTAAACTATCTTCCTAAGAGCAAGAAAAATATTACAGAAGATAATAAAGACATGCTTTCACTTAATTTTTCACTCAATTTCAATTTCAATTCTCAATTTCACTCATGCTTTTCACTCAATTTTTGTATTGAAAATTGTAAGTTTTTGAAAAAATTTTCAGATAGATTCTTGCTAAGTGGCTGAGGGTCTCAGTAAATTACTGAGGCTGGCCTCAAAGTTACAATCCTCCTGCCTCAGCCTCTGGAGACCTAGGAATACAGGTGTGCACAGTATGTTTTTACTTTTGAGTAGTATTAATTGATTTTCTAAGATTTAAGTATGAGTAGAATAATGAGCTCACAATGATTTGCATGTTTTAATTCTTTATGATGTGGCAAAGAGGAATTTGAGATGAAATTAACAAACTAATCAGATAAATGATGGCAGCATGAGAAGAGCTTCGTCTGCTTTCAATGGCTTTAAAGAGGGTTTGTCTGTTATTTTCAGAGTTAAGTATCATTTTCATTATGTTATGTCAGGGGTGAATTCTATCAGCACAGTTTATTATTGATGGCAGTATTAATCACCTGACTAGCTGGGTGAGCCTACTGGGGTAGTGTTTGCCCTGCTTCTCATCTATGAGGACATTTTTTCTGTTTCCATGCTCTGTTCTTTGGAAGAAAGATTCCTTGCAAAGACTGCACATATGGAGTCAGGAGATAAAATATATTTCCATGAAAGTAAATAAAAGATTTGTAATAATTTTATCTGGGAAAGTTGTCCATTCTTGATGATTTTCTTATTTTTTCACAACTTTCTTTGTACAAGTATGGACTCATGATCACTTTATTGTATTCTATATAGGTTTAATCAAATACTACTTTATTTTATTGTTCAAATTGCTCTAGCTTTGACTACAGGAAACTCTTGGCTCCTGTGCTTCTTTGAGATACTCAATAATGTGTTTATACGTTTATGTTTTAAGGACATTTTTACTCTCTGTAATTAGATAATATTGTAGCCTCATCATGTGTATTCTATGCCCCAGTCCTAGAATCATCCACTTTTCAAGGAGTTATAGTTCTTTTTATTGGAGAATGTATTAAAAACCAATACCCGGACACTGCAGTGCTCTTTGCTACGGGAGTGTCATTGATTTTTAACCAACTTAAGTGACAGAGAAAGGAGACATATTTATGTATACCAAATTGCAAATCAAATGTAGACATATAACTGTAATCCAGTACCCTGCAGATCTCTGTGGCTTCTCCTCTCCTCTCACTCTCGTACTGAGAAACCAAGAAACCATTATCCCATCTTTTTGTTCAGTACTGAATTCCAGGTGTGTGTTTAGTGGTTTTTAAATTTAATAATCTCCTATCCCTTGAATAACACCTTTGTCAAATATAGTGAGGTGTTTATGTACAGGCTCCTTTTTAATTTCCAAAATTGCTTTGGTGAATCATTTTTCCCCTCCCCTTTCAAGTGAGGGTATTTCATGTATTTGTAATGTAGTTTAAAAGTTATCATGGACTGCCTGAAGCCAGCTTAAATTGTATCCCTTGTGTATTTTTTTTTCTTTTCATGCTGACTACCTGTTATACACTGTCTCAATATTTTAGATCAATATGACATCCCCAATATGTCTCATTGGATGACTTCTGTATTATTTTTAACTCATCAATCTCTAGAATTCAGATTTCTTTTCTTCTTCATTTCAGGGAAATTTAACAGATTGTTAGTATTTAACCTCATCTCATTTATCACAAAGAATTTATTGAAATTTAGTATTAACTGATAGTACTTTAATATTTAGCATATTGTATTTCAAGACTATTCTTTTATATTAATTTATAAATCTCACATCTGTATTATTTTCCTTCTTTTTCATAATTGTATTAGTCTTACTATTGTCCAATTGTATTGATGGTGGTCTGGATGCTATTCTATGGGTTTAATCCAATAATACTTTATGTTTTTGTTCAAGTGACTCTAGATTCAAAATTAATGTATTAAAACTAAAGCCCAATGCAATAGCTTCAGGGGGTGGGCTTCAGTGGGGAATATTTAGCTCACAGGAGCTCTGCCTTCAGAACCTCTTTTCTGGACAAAAATATTGTTACTATTTAGAACTAACCATGACACTACTATGAATCCTCTACTTGAATTCAATACTAGCCCTTCAACAGTTCTGCAACCTGCATAACATAGCTGTACCTTTTATAGGAAGATTTTAGGAAAGAGGAATTACTAGCGACTGACGTGAAAAAAATTATATTCCAAGCATGTATGATTATGTCGAACTCAATATGAACTCAATATAATGTATAATTATGGTACACTAATACAAGTATAAATAAAGATATAAATAAGTAAAGTGAGAAAGTATTTAAAAGATTTTGGTTTCGAAATCTGATTTAGTGCTTAAAACTTCATTAGGAACTACCACATGAAAAGGTTTTTCATTCCTGATTTTTAGATTAGTGATGTAAGGCACAGAGATTGTTCTGTGAAAACTCAATCCTTAAGACTCATGACTTCTCTCCCTACTTTTTCCAAAACTCATTCCCATGACCACAGAGCAATTTCTGAGATATTTTTTGAAGGATCTTTGTGTGGCAAATTGATCTCTATAGTCTATTGCTCTGCATATTTGTTCTCATTTTTCTTCCTTAGCCAATTATGACATAGAATTTCCATGGAAGCAATTTTCAGTAGTACTGGAAAAACCACACTCTTAAAAAGAAAAAGTCCATTTTCACAAGAATGTTAGTTCATACTTACTGAGCATTTAGCATTTGCCTGGTTAGCCTACTGAGTATATTTTTGAACTACCTATTTTGTCTTCCTGACCACTCTATACTGCTTGCTGAGATTCTATAATTTCTTTTTATTGCTTAAGTTTAGGGTAATGCCCATAATAAAATGGTAATAAAATTGGGAGAGTTAACCTATTAAACACTGCCAATCATTTAAACATTTCCCTGACCCTGTCTTGACAACAGATGTAGATAATAGGATAGAGAAGAGAGTATGAGTGCCTTAACCTAGCCTGATTCATTCATGACCATTCTGCCCTCCAGCCTGTTAGAGCAAAGTCAGGGCAATGTTAATGTGTGCCGTTTGGAAATGCCAGCCTGCACCCTGCTCTCCACAGTCTGTTCCAGCTGTAGCCCAATTAAATTCAACAATTCACAGGTGTTCAGAGAAATGTTTTTGAAATAAAACCCCAGTTTTCTTTAAGGCTCTTCACCCTTTTTAATGTTGTTCAAATTTAAAATATTCTTTCAACAAAACAAGGCACATTTGCAAGTGAAGAAAGATACAACAAATGAAGATAAGGATGCTGATTAACATAAAGATACTGTCAATAACAAAAGGAAGGATTCAGTCCCTGCTGCAAGTCCAAGATATTAAAACTAAGTGTAAAGGAAAGTAATATTTTCTAGATAGAAGAGGATAAAGGATGAGAGTGAGCTACTGTTGTGCAATATGTGTGAGGAAGCTAAAAAATATAAGAATTTATAGACTTTTCTTTACTGGCATAATATCAAACTGAAACACCTAAATTTTATCTCACATCCATGGACACTGTCATTTTCTGGCCAATGAATTAACTAAGAGTGAATCCTTTCTGGCTACAACCTCAATTCAGAGCAATAAATAAATAACACCTAATGGTTATCCTTTTATTTATAACTGAAAACACTTTAACTCAAAAATACATGACACAAAAATACAGGATACTTTCACACTGCATACCTGTGATCATTAACTACACATTCAGTCCATGAAGTAGTTCTTGGTAAATCTGAATTTGGAGAGTCATTTCTATATCAGAACTTAAGAAGTGTGAATTCTGAAGGAGTAAATTAGGGTCAAATCTATTCATTTAGCAAGTATTTATGGAGTACATACTATGTGCCAGGTACTGTGTTTGAAATTGGGGTATGGCAATCAACAAAATAGACTAAAGTCTCTGCCCTAGGGAACCTTAAGATGGGTAATAATGATTAGAACTATTGAATAGTTAAATGATATGTTATGGTAAAGAATGATATGTGCAAATAGGGGGTTAAAAGAGGAAAATAAAAACTCCAGCAAAGAGAATGAGTTGAATTTCAAAAGGAAAGGATGAGAAGTAATTAAAAGCAAACTTTACCTACTTATTTTATTCAGAATTTCTTATGTTTGTTGGATAAATGCTGTCTGGAATATGAACTATTTGTATTTACTGGTATTAGAGTAAGGAAACCACAAACTGTATTTGGGGATAATGTTGAGGATGTTAATAACACTTTTCTGTGCACTTGCTGTGTAGTAGACACTGCTAAATTAATTTGCTTGAATTATTTTATGTAATATTCATAAAATCTCTGTGAGATATTTAAGAACACTCCATTGATTCTAAAGATCAGGATAATAGGAGTAAAAGAAGCAAAATCCACCCATTTTACACAGTGTCAAGGCTGAGATTAAATCTGTTTTCTTTAAACTCAAGTCCATATATATGTTTTAATTAGGTACATATAACAGGTGAGAAATTTTCAAGTGTTTTACATTTATTAGTTCATTTTAATTCTTGAAATAATTCTGTGCATAATAAATTAAATATTTTCAACAATTTTATGATAGGCTGAATATTGGTTCCCCCAAAATATACAAGTCCTAATCTCCAAAATGTATAAATCTTGCCTTCCATAACAAAAGGGAATTTTCAGGTGGATTAATTCAAGGATCTTAGAATTTGGAATTTATGCTCAGTTATCTGCATGAACTTAATATAATCACAAAGGAGGCAGTAGGGTTAGGGATAGGTGGGACTTTGTGAAGACAGAAGCAGAGGTAAAAGTGACGTAGGGCCATGAGCCGAGGAAGGCTGACAGTCTTTTGCAGTCACAAAGGGGAAAATCCTCCAATAAACCCTCAGAGGAACCACAGCCTTTCCAACCCATTTTGGATTTATAAACTTCATAACTATAAAATAGTCAATCTGTGTTGTTTTAAGCCAGTAAGTTTGTAGTAATCTGTATAGCCATGAAAGAAATCAAATGTGAATTTTAGTATTTTGAAATGGAGTGCTGCTTTAATAAATATCTAAAAGGTGAAAATGGCCCTGGAGTTGGATTCTGGGTAGAGCCTGGAAGAATCTGGACAAGCAGGATTGAAATGGCTTTGACTTACATCAACTGTTTGCAGAAATATGAATGCTAATGACTGTGTAAGGGTACAGAAAGCAAGAACCACAACAGTAAAAACCCATAGTATCCTAGAGAATGCTTAAATCATCACAAAGATTGTTGGTAGAAATAATAGATATTAAAGACTGCTTGTGAGAGTTCATAGGAAAAGTGAAGTTATGTTACTAGGTAATAGAGGAAGAGGTACTTGTTATACAGAGGCAGAAGCTTACTTAAGCTGTGTGCTACACATGTATTGAAAATATAACTTTAAAACAATGAACTTGGACATTTATGTGAAAGCAGAGCTGGTTTCTCCATCTAGCTTATACTAAAATGGGAGAAAAAAAAAAAGAGATGAATTGGGGAAAGATATATTAAGCCTAAAGAACAAGGACTGGATGATTGGGGAAACTGTTCTTATTTTATCAATATTGTAAAAGATGCTAAAACTAGAAGATTCATTGTAAGGAAATCTTTCTCTGAAAAGATATCAAGGATCAATTACAATTTGTGTTGGTTCCTTGAAAGGATCAAAAGCTTACTTTATGGATTTACAGAGGACATTAGGAAATTAGGCATGTGACTCACGGATTCTCTCTGTCCTCTAAACTGAGGACAAAAGTAGATGGGATTACCTGGGAAAGACCTGCTTGGGAACCTTTGTTCTTGGTCTGACTTTATATAGAAGATCTCAATCAACAGTCCATGAGTCAATAGGTATGTCTGAGATATTGACCTTTGTTTCCATTTTATACACGTTGGAAAGGAGGGGAGAAAAATTAGTTTGATGATTGCATTTACGAGAATTATGCATTACTTGGAGATATAAAAGGGAGCATGTGAGAAAAACAGAAAAAATAATCATTAAGTTGTATGCTGTGTAGTTTAATATAACAGTAGGAATTGAGTGAAGATGGATATATGTGGAGGATTTGAGTCTTCCAGGAAGGAAATAGTATCGGAGCTAGACTTTTACAAATAGATGTTACTTGCATGCTGAGCAGGAGGGGGTGGGTAGACAACCAACAAGAAAAAAGGAACTTCAAGGTAAGGGATATAGATGGACTTAAATTGGAGAATATACTTATTTTGGAGTTGGGGGCATTATTTTAGATCATAAAATAATGAGGATGTATTAGAGGATGTATTCAATGTGAAATTTAAGTATTCTTCTTTTATTTGAGGAGCAGTAGGGAATCATTGAAAGGATCAACTTAGTGGGGGTTGAATCAATCACAGCTGTGTTTGCTTTTAAGTTAAAAAAGCCTATCTTTTATATTTCACAATGCACCACATTGAGTAGATAAACATACAAATTACTGGGCTTATGAAAGTATAGAGAATGGAGTCTTCTTTATGATCACAAATATACATTTGATTATTTTATGTGACATATATTTATATTTGAACACATGTACTTCTACACACAAAACATTAACTGTATCAGAATTCCAAGTCTATTTATAAAAAAGTGCAAATAATTATGCTGAAAGCTCTTGTGTAGTAAATCAACCATCAAGACATAGTCTACCTGCAGATAGGGTATCACAGTGACAGGTTTTATTTGCTCTTCTTAAAGTCCAATTAATTTTGTTCCTATTCTTTTCTGTTGTTGACGAAATTCATTATCAGATTGTTTTCTGAGAGATTTATCTTTGCCCAATTACTCTGACTTTTTAAAAAGAAAAACATGTTAGATTAATAGGCATTTTGAAGTATATGAAACCTAACTTGTTAAGAGATATCATCAAAATCTTTGTTTCACATTTGAAATAAAAGCATTGTAATTGTTTTAAAATGCACAGATTAAGCTGGCTTCAGAGCCTTAAGGAGTTGGAATCTGAATAATCTTATTTTATATTTTTTGGAATTCTGCTTTTCAGCCCACTTCTATATAAAACAGAGATCATGTCAAACTTCAGCTGCTGTCGTTACCTAATATGGATATTCTGCTCCTGCAATTTTGGTTTCATCATTGTCACACATTATTACCCTTCCTATTCCTATCTTTCTTTTTTGATGATCTCACTGTGCTTGGAATATCCTTTATTTCATGCTATTCTATACAACCACGACCCTGGGAATAGCTTTCCGAAACAACCTTGCTGTTTTCTGGGTGTTCCTTTAATCTGTGTATGGCATATTGCCAGAACTTCTAAATACTGAGTTTTCTTGTACTTTTTTTGTCCTAAAGTTCAGAAACTTCCCTGAATATGTATTCATAATTATCAAGTAAAATGTTGTGTAGACAACTGAAATGCATTAAAGAAAAGCAACTAAATTAAATGAGAAGAAAATAATAGTGACTATGGTAGAGCAAATTTGCATGCCCATTCTTCATCGCTGCAATTCCACATGATTCTGGATGTTAAAATAAAGACAAATTAAGCTTTTAATATATTAATCAATACAAAGAAAAGGAAACCTTCAGGTGTTAAAAATAACATACATTAAAGCCAAAGTGGGAAATATATTGGTTCATAATGAGAACTTAGAGGTCTACTAGACTCAGAGAGCTAGATATTTATAATAGACTCATAGGACCTGGTGGTATATCCTAGATGTATATATTAGACATCTGAATAAAGACATCAATCAGTTTTAGTTTCCAAGGTAAATGGAAAGTAGAACTTGAATAGATATTAATATCTCTATCTCTGAAAGTACTCTTCCCAAATTAAAAGGAAATAAAAAATTGTCATTCTTACTGCCTAAGAAATTTAAAGTCCTACTCAAGTGGGAATGTTATTCTACTTGAGACAGCTATGAAAATTTTCTTTTTATGAGAAATCGGATCTATTGTTACAAATTTGTGACCAAGGTAGAATGAAAAGAACGAAATTTATTTCCTGTCCCTGAAAATTGAAACAAAGGAGGAGGAGGAGAGGAGGAGGAAACAAACAGGCAAATATATGAACAGTGAACTTCAGATACTGAACATCAGGCAGCAAATCATAGTGAACACTGAAGGAAAGGAAACAAATGAGGTGTACCATCTGACTGCTCTTGCTTACTAACTAGAGAATTTCTGAACTGCAGTGCAAGGAGTGGAACACCAGTTGGAGCATGGCAGTCTCCCTAAATTGAGGAGACAGAAGTCCCAGTCTCAATAGATCAAAGTGCTTCAAACTCACAAGGCAAAATATTAAAGAGGGAATAACAGAGAGCGAAAGGCTTGTAGAGCTCCAGAAGGTTCACCTTTATGTTGAAGCTGAACATTGATAAGCAAATACCCATCATACCGTTTCCTAAGACCTTGAAAATACCTACCCAAAAGGAGCAGATAAAAGGATTCCAGGAATCACAATCACTAAGGTTATTACCTATTCTCACCAGCAATAGGAGAAGGCTTGGTAATTCACTGTGCATTAAATGGAGTACATAATTTTAAGGGAATTGCCTAAGTGGTAGGAAAAAGGCAGTCCTAGATTATTAGACCTTATTCTGCATAATACAACTTCAAAAGAAAATCTTTGGAAAGAAAAAGTTGTTCACAAGTAATTTTCCATCCAAGAAAGTTTTATATTCTAGGAATATAAAATTATCTAGGACCCAATTAAAAATAATTTACAATATCCAGCACCCAATCAAATATTGCCCTGCACAGAAAGAGTCAGGAAAGTTTGATTTACAATGAGGAAAAACACAAAATCAATTTAAAAAAAAAAACACAGAAATGACAAACTTTGGAATTAATATACAAAGTCATTGAGTAATTATTTTTCAGTTCTGTATTTTATGTAAATGGCAATAAAGTAAGCATCTTAGGTAAGACACTGAAGAAATTTAAAGTTGAAACTGAAAATTATAAAAGCTTAATATAAGATATGAAAACTATACTGGATGTTTTAAATGGTGGATTCAACATTGTAGAAAAAAATTATTGAACATAAAACTTGGAAGTAGGATTATCCAAAGGAAAACACATTTAAAAAGTAGGCAATAAAAGGATGAAGGGAGTGTGAATCAAATGTGGGACCACTCAAGAGGCCCAATATATGTATAGTAGGATGAAATGATTCAAATTAAATATTTTTGAGTAAATGGATTTAAATATTGATTAAGGTATGAATTTCTAGGTCCAAGAATTTGAAGAATCCTATATGCATTATTAATGAACAAAATTGAAAAAATGAATGTATTGATTTGTTTAAAATTAAAAGAATCATAAACATGATTAATAAAGAAAATTAATAAAGAAAATTACAAAAAAATAATACATTGTTTAAATCTGGAGAAAAAACATGTAATTTAGAATCAAAAGGCAACTCAGAATATCTTTCATAGTGAGGGTCTGAAGCAAATGAAGACTTTTCCAGACATAGTAAAGCTTAAAGAGTTTGTCAACAGCATATCTGTACTTCAAAAATGTTAGAATTAAGTTCCTTGAGAAAGAATGAAAATATCAAATGGAAGATTAAGTCTAATTAAAGAAATTAGGAACACAAAAAATGCTAAATAAGTGGGTAAAACAAAAAGCAATAATTTTCTCTTGATTTAGAAATATCTTTAAAGATATTATTAAGTTAAAAGTAATAACAATGCAATCTGAAATTTATTCAAGTCTATGACAGTAAGGTCAAGAAAGTCCAATTGCTCTCAGGTGAGGTAATTATATTGCACATGAAGTTATATATTAGTATTTGAAATTTTACTATAGGAAAACATAGGTGTATACCACATACCCTAAAGCAGTTAAAAATTATAGTTCATAATTTCACTCAGGTGGTAAATATAATTATTAAAATGTATACAACTTATCTAAATGAGGCAGAATACAAGACACTAATAGAAAACATGGCAATATGAGTATATTTAAAACCAACTCTATCAATAACTACCATCAAATATTCAAATGAAAAATTGGAAATAAAATGTAAGGCACCAAAAGTTACTTTCTTCAAGAAATCCACTTTACATAAGATGTCACAGTTAGGTTGAAGTGAAAGGGTTAGAAGAGATCCATCTTGCTAACAATAATACAAAAGCAGATGGAGTCCTTAAATATCAGAGAAATGTAATTTCACAGTGAAGGATATTATCAGAGATTAAGAGGAATATTTTCATTGATAATTTTATCAATTCCTCAAGAAGTCTTAGCAATCTTAAATGTTTATGTAACTAATAACACTGTAAAGGTATGGTAGCAAAAAATCTATTGAATAAAGAAAATCAATGAAAAGATGTACAAATCCACTATTTTATTTACGTTTTTTATATTACACACCAAGTAAAACTGACACAAGTAGATAAAATTTCATAAAGGGCATTGGGAAATTTGGAAAATACATAACAATCATAAAACATCCTCAGTAAATTCAAAGGAATAGCATTATAAGCTGGGTATTATTTGATCACAATATAATTAAATTAGAAATTGATAACAACAGTATTTGTAAAATCCATAAATATTTAGAAACTAAACAACACACTTCCAAATAACAACTAGAAAAAATGAAAAAAAAATCAAAGGAGAAATTTGGAAGAACTAAGAACAGAATACAAATAAAACCAAACATATCAGTTTGTGGGAGCAAAGGGAAGTAGTATTTTTAGAGAAAATTTTGACAATGATTCAAAGTTCCATGTTAAACAATTTAGGAGGAAATTAAACATAGAATGAGCAAAAGGATTAAATAAGATTATGAATTAATGAAATAAGAAATAGCAAAGAAAATAATACAGTCAAGCCTGGTTCTTTGAGAATATCAGTAACTTTTTAAGCAAATTTATGTGGAAGAGAGAGATTACTAATATCTGGAGTGAGAAAAATAATAAAGGATGTTGGGAGTAACTGTAGCATTATTCATTAAAATAATAAATATGACTATTTAATTGGAAAATACCTGAAAATAAAAAGCTAACAAAGGTCACTCAATGAAAATTAAATAATCCAAATACCTTCCATATATGGAATTTTTAAAAAAATTGAAATACTTTTGTAAAACAAAAATTCCAGACCCATGTGGCTTCACTGTGTTTATGAAACAATTGAAGAAAAATACTATTTTACTAAGAACTCTAATACCAATACACTAAATATAAACATGAAAACATTTATTTTAAAATTGTGTATCAGAGGATACACAAAACCTCCAATAATACAAAGAATAAGTTTGGATGGTTCAGATATTTATCAGATAGATAAATAATGTACTTAAGTATTATTTCACTTATTATCACAGATGAAATTAATTTATCTGTGTTAATAATGTTATTTTCTTTTCTAGGAACCTTCTTAAGACATCATTGCAAATAAGAAGGTAGAATATAGTTATTAATGATTCAATCAAATTTCATCAAATTATTATCTCCATGAATGAAGTATATCATTCAAATTGCTCTAATATCATCATCGTTGAATTTTATAATGCATCCCTTTCCTTCAAGATAAAAAACATCCTAAATATAGTGGGAGTTGGTATACATTCCTAAGATGGCAGCTGTATTGGACATGACTGTTTTTTGGGGGGGTTTTGCTTGTTTTTCTTTGCTTGTTTGTTTTTGCGGTACTGGGGATTGAACCCAGGGCCTTGTGCTTGCAAGGCAAGCACTCTACCAATTGAGCTAGATCCACACCCAACATTACTGTTTTGACTTTGAAATCAAAGGAAAGAAACCAGATAGTGATTCTTGGGTTTCATATTCATTTCCAAAAATTACATGACTTTATTTACTCAGTCTTCACTTTCATGTAGACTCTATAGGCACAGAAAAACTTGTTACTGTTAGTAGATCTTTCTCTTGTAGTAGACTAAATAGTGTCCTCGAAAAGTTTAGTCCTGTGTCTTTGGACAAAAATATTCACTTGCCTAGCTTCTGTTATCTCACCAGTAAAATACGATGTAAATGCCTTACTTAACATTTAGGTTATAAAGATTAAAAAGTAAGCATATATATAAGAGTTCCTGTCATATCTAAGTATTTGTAAATATTAGTTGTGATTAGTACCATTATAGTGAGGTGCATTTGTACCCTGGTTCAAATTTGAGTTTATGTTCCTTTCTGTATAATAACTAGTCTCCAAGTCTCAACCAGTTAATATCAAAAAATTAGGATCAAAACCCAGCGTTCCTAATCAAATCTCAGAAATAATTATTTCAAAAAGTAAATGTAGTTGAAACTGTGAAAGAAAATTCAAGTATATGCTTCATATTGCATATTAATTGATAAAAATCACTTAAGGTTTCTCT
Organism: Glaucomys volans; assembly: GCA_020662805.1. Taxonomy (NCBI): domain Eukaryota; kingdom Metazoa; phylum Chordata; class Mammalia; order Rodentia; family Sciuridae; genus Glaucomys; species Glaucomys volans. The sequence goes on along the minus strand of JAJEJO010005783.1, from coordinate 322,646 downwards.
AGAAATCTATGTTTTTAGCTGATTCCTATTAAAATTAAAAGAATGTTATGAGTTTAGTAAATGTGAATCGGGTACAAATCAAATGAAATCCTTGTTAAAGAGGTTTATAAATATGTTTGATTCAAAAGCAACAGTCATTAAAGCCTTTTTTAATTAAGAAAATCTATCTAGGTCAACAAATATATTTATATATATAATTTAATGTTTCTCTATTTGGGGATTATGTAGTATGCACAATATGCTTTATTTTTATCTAATCTTTTATAATTACCAAAAAATTCCTTTGGGGGGGTTCTTGAAGCCTTTCTGTATGCTTTCTACACAGTTGGGTGTATATATGAAACTTGCATTGAATACTAAGCAATTCTAAATGTCTGTGTTGTTTGGAATGCCTTCCTTTTATTAAACAGGTGTTTAAATTACACTAGGCAATTTATTTAAAAAAAAAAAAAGAATAGCTATGATGGAATAAGTAGTACTGGAATTGTCCTCCTACTCTAATCAAGTAAACAACTAAATATCTGACAGAATTGCATTTAGATAGTGTTTAACAGACAGCACGGGCTGTTATCCCTGAGAGCAGACAGATTAGGTGCTCAGTCATCACACGGTTTCTGACTTGGCATTGCTTTTGAGACCAGAGAGAAGCAAGTGTAGATGTCTTGCTGAGTTGAAATAGATGGTAGGGTTCTGGAAGGTTGATGTATATAAGTTTCACATGGTAGATTATCAGAGCTCCAGAAATATGCTTAGGGATTCCCTTGAGTCTTTAGGTGGATATGAATTTATGCATAATTGGGCCAACTCCATGGAGCCAGATAATTCCTAGAGAAAGAATAACTACCAGGGGACTGTAAACCTACCCATCTTCAGGCACACCAATTTCCATTTCCACTAATTGGATATAACAATTGTGCTGCTGCACATCTTTGATATTTGTTATTTTGACACTTTAAAAAAAAATGTTTGTCTGTTGGACATGATATTGACACATTTTGTTATCAGCCAGAGAGGAATGGTCCTGCTATATATCTATGGTATTTGCAGTGTCTCCACAAGAGCTATGCCTTAGCAAGAAAAAATGCATTAAAAATGTAGTATAAATTTATTGAAGGATTAAAAATATGGTTATATGTGGAAAGAAATAAAAGTCTTAAAAAACCTAGAAGAGCATCTAGATCTAAAAATAACAAAGAAAATAAAATTAAGTAAATTCACATGGTGCTTATCAACAGACTTGACACTGAGGAATAAAAGTAAACTTGAATGCATTGAAAAAGTTATCAATTATGAAGTACAAGGAGAAAAACAGTCTAGTGGGTAGGGAGAAGGAAAAGTATGTCAGCAAGAAGTGATCTATCATCTTTATTTTTAAATTATAGTAGGAAAAAAGAGAGAAGAGAGAAAGAAAATAATATTTCATGTATACACACCCACACATACACACACACACACACTTCGTCATGAAATACACTGCTTTGTATTTAAGTAGTTTTATACAATGAAGGAGGAAATAATTATGTATAAAACTATGAAGAAAAAGGTGAAAACCATTATGTTTTGATTTATAAAGTAGGAGTCATTTGTGTTCTTGAACCTAATTTCATTATTAAGGCAGAAACTCATCAGGATGGAAAGTTAGAGAATATAAATTACTATATGTAACATATGAGCAAAATAATACAATAGGTACTCCTTTAGTTAGCCTAATATAACATTAAAACTTAGCAGAATACCTTAAAATCCTTCCTTCCTTGCACATTCTTCCTGCTCTTCACATACTAAGTGTAATACCTATCCTCAAATTCTTACCTACCGCAGTGCACTAGTGCAGTGCACTTTCTCTCTCTCTCTCTCTCTCTCTCTCTCTCTCCCTCTCTCTCATGCACACAAACACACAGGCACAATTACAAAAACAGTCTTTTACACATGCTTACAAAGAAGTAAATATATCGTATATATTCTCTTGAGGGGTTTTTCATTCATATACATGTGTATAAAATGCACCAATTTTGATATTTGAAGTTCTGTCTTAATGGTGATTGTCACTACATGTATATGCTATATTTTTAAATAAATTATTTTGCTAATTGATATTCTTACGGTTTCTAATTTTTTAATATCAGAAAAGATTTTTTTTTCTGTAGATGTCAGCTTATGCACATAGATGAGATTTTTCTTTAGGCTATGTGTTCAAGATTGCTGGGTAATGATATATGGATTTTTCACATTTGCTAATTTCTTTACAATTATAGACTACATGAGTACACTAATTTACATTTCCTCTAGAAGACTATAACAGTTATGTTGCTATATTACTTTGCTCTTATTATTACAACTTTAAAAAATTCTTGTTAGATGAGTGTGTGCTCTGAATAACACATATCTGCTTAAAAATGAAGCTGATAATCCTTTCAAATGTTTATTAGCAGTTCAATTCTCCTCATTTGAAGATTGTTTCCTTTTGTACATTTTTTTACCTTATACTATGGATTTTTAATTTCGCTGTCTACTTACTATGAAAAAATTTATATAAACAAATTGGTAAATGCATTGCAACTATCTTTTCTTGATACAGTCATGTTTTAATTATTTTCACTGTCATTAAGTAATTTTACATTTAGCCCACAAATCAATAATTTCAATTATACTTTAAGTGTTTTTTATCAATAAATTCTCTTTGTCAAAAATTTTGAGGATGTTATTGCATATTTGATTCTGAAAATTTCAAGTTTTCTTGCCATAGCTAGTATTTCATTACCTACAATTGAATTCTTTATACAGCATAAAGAATCCAATTACATTTTATTATTGTCCCAATAGTACTTCTTGAATAGTTCGTTCATCCAACATTGGTCTCTAATTCTAGATACATAAATTTGTGGGTCTATTTCTACTACTTTACTCTTTTTTGGGGGGGTGGGTACCGGAGCTTGAACTCAGGGCATTCAGTCACTGAGCTACATTCCCAGCTCTAGGTCTCACTGAGTTGCTTAGCACTTCACTGTTGTTGAGGCTGGCTTTGAACTCAGGATCACCCTGCCTCAGCCTCCCGAGCTGCTGAGATTGCAGGCATGCACCACAACACCCACCTTTACTCATCCTGTTGCTTTCATGGGTGACTCCAAGGTTGTGTTTATCAGGGAATATCTATGACTACACAGAGAAATCAGTGCAAGTTATAAACCCATGTGAGAGGAAACAGTGCTTCTTACTTCTCAAAAGATACCTTTTTGACCTCATAACCCAATGGGGATTGCAGTCTGTGAGGGCTCTTTCCCTTGTCAATATGATGACATTTCTATGAGATGGGTTCCAGTTTTAGCTAAATACCCCAATTCTTCTCTTTGAAGGGGACACCCTGTCTCCTGCTGCCTGAACAACCACTAAAATATTCTCTTAGTTTATCAGTATCCATACAGGCTCCAGAGCAGCTTCAAATCTATGCTGGCTTAACCCTCTGGCTTCTAGCTCCCACTGTCCCCTGGGGGTTCTATTACCTAATACTTTCTCAACAAAGAAACCCAAGCCAAGCAAAATTAACAAGCCATAACCAACCAATAAAAAAACTAGATATTTTCTAGAATACATTTAATGTTAATGTGTTAATGTGTATTACATCATGATTTTTTCATAATATCTTCTATACTATGATAGTAGTAGCCCAGAAATATTTCCAGCAGTTTAGATATAATGAATAGCAGAAAAGGGAGCAGTCACGGTATAGCATTTTCCCCTTACAATGTGTTATTAATTTTTATAATGAAATATAAATCCCTTCAGATAAGAATTGCTCTCAGTTCCATATTCTCCCCATTTTATTTTACACGTTGTCTGCCTCTCTAATTTATGTTATCTGTCCAGTGCCTAAAGACATTAAAGTTTGCAATATCTGATTTAAGAATTTAATTCTCTCTTTTATATATTTATCCCACTCTTAAGTTTGAAGAGCTTTCTACTTTCTGGTAGTAATGGAAAAATTAGAGTAGCATAGGCCTCTTTCTCTTTTGACTTAAAACAACCATGCCTGCCTCAATCAGTTGACCTTCCTTCCTATTCATCCTCACACTGAAAACATTGACTGAAGAACCACTTTTATAATATTTAATACCCCTTTAAACCACATCTCATTCTGAACGTATGTTGTCCTGACAATTTTCTTCTACCCTTTTGCAAGTTTCTTTTAATTTTTTTTCTTCATTACACTTTAGCTCCTTACTTGCAGTCAGCCATTGTCCAAAAATATTAAATGGAAAATTTCAGAAAGAAAAAAATTCATCAATTTAAAATTATGCACTGTTCTGTGTAGCATGTTGAAGTCCTAAAATGTCCCACTCCATCATGCCCAGGACATAAAACATCCCTTTGCCCAGTGTGCCCATGGTGGATGCACCAGTCTCTTAGTCACTTCAGAGCCATCTAGATGATCAGATGCACTCTCTGGGTGGGATGTTCAAATAACCATGATTTTAGTTCATTATAGTTCTAATGCAAAAAGTAGTGATGCTGGAAATTTAGGCATGCCAAAGAGAAGCCCAAGTGTATCCTTGGAGTACAAAGGTAAAAGTTCTCCAATTAGTAAGGAAAATAATCCTATTTTGAGGTTACAAAGCCCATGTCATTCTCACTTCATCTCATTGCAATTTGAGGAGGGCAGGCTGTGCTTTGCTCTGACTTATTCCACTGTGTATAGGTCAGTAGTTATCAGCCTGTGCCTGAGTTTCTCCATTCTGTCAAGCAGTAGTTGGCCATGAGCTAATATATTTTGAGTGCAAATGCCAAGAATGGCTCTGTACTTTGTTTGTACAAGAAAACAACCAACATCTGCTCAGCACCACCATAAGGCACAGATTGATAAATAAACTTATACAAACCAGCTCACTGAACTTAATCAAGGAGTACATGAACATGTGGACACCCCAAATCATATAAGGAAGGAACGCCAGACACACAGGCTTATCAACATCAAAATATGCAAACCCCTCAACTAAGACCCATAAAAGAAGGACTCCTGATGCCCCTGCAGAGACTGGACATGGTAGCACAGTGATGCCATCAGCTGGTCACTCATCATGAGCCTTGCCAAGAAAATTGACCGAGTGACAACCTTGATTCTTTCGTCTTTGGGCTTCAGCACAATGCAGTTTCTCCTGAAACTTCCATCATTTGGACCCTGACCTAGAATACCTTCCTGCACTTTGATAGCTCTGAGCTCTGAACAAGTTCTCATCTGGTTACAGTATTATCTGATCACCTAGAGTGACACTTCACATTGTATCTGCTTTTTTGTCTTGGCTCTCAGTTAAGTGTCTTGAACCCTTATGGCTGCTTTAATCCCTTTTTAGCCTTTTTGTAGCATACTCACACACACACACACACACACACACACAACCACACACACCACACAAACACATACACGTATACATGTATATCTCACTCAATATATATATTACATATAACTTTATATATACATCACTGTAGTCACACTTCACACTACAAAATATTATATGTGATCTTTGTGTAATATGTAATGTGAGATGTTATTGATATTAGTAGTTAGGGTTGGAGAAAAGAATCTGTGATTTCCTGGCTTATGTCTATCAGATGTTCCATGAGTGTTTGTTGAATTGCCACAACTGAAAGTGGTTTGGCCTATGAATGTGTTGTTATTCAATAAACGCTGACATCGTGGAGACACACATTTGGTCTTTGTTAAAGGCATATCCACCTGATGATACAGTGGTATTGCGTCATGTCATATCACCACAAGAAAATGAGTATGTACAGCACAATAGAATACTTTGAGAGAGACTGCACTCATGACTTTTATTACAGCATATTGATATATTTGTTCTATTTCATTTATAGTTGTCAATTTCTTACATGTCTAGTTTATAAATTAAAGTTTACTAAAGGTACTTCCTAAGGTTTGGGGCATCTATTGGGAGTCTTTTTATCCTTTATGGAAGAGCAGGACTACTATCTGTATCTCTCCTAATCTCTTACAATCAAAAAGAAAGAAATGGGGAAAACAGGAGAGCAAAAGAAGGAAGAAAACAAGGAAGGAAAGGGAAAGAAAATTCAGATTCTTAGAAGGTTCTTGGGCTTGCTTATTAGGCATTTTAGAAGATTATTATTTCATTTGTCCTTTAAGACTATTCATGGATGTGACCAGAAATTTGTTTTTGAGGTACTAATTACTTTTGGATAATAGTTCCATATAAAGTTTCTGGTCATTGAATTTGCTTTCATAAGCTATTTGGAAGTGAGTTTTATATACAAAGACAAAATCTGGTTGAGAATTCCCTTCATGATAATTAGCTCCAAAAGGGTACAGGCACATCTAAACCATGAACACAACCTTCTGGTAGCTCTTCTATTCTCCCCTCCTAATTTTAAGTGATTACATATGTAGAAATTTTTATATATATATAGTATTTTTAAAACTACCTGGGTCAGAAAATTCTTCCAGCTATCAAATTTTGCTCTGTGACAATAATGTTTCTAGAAAAATATTAGATATTTGATAAATATCTATCACCAATGAATTGAAACTAACTTGAATTGAGGGATTTCTTCAGAAATATTCTTAACTTATGAAGAACAATATCCTACAAAACTTCTTGCTACACTTCTAACAGGGTGGTAAATAGATATTCAGAATTAGTGTTCAGAATAAGGACGCTGAGGATTTGCAGTACCTGAGTGTAGGAAGTGATTTCATTACAAAGAAGCAACTAATTTGCTCCCTTGGCTTTAGGGATTTTAGGAAGTGTTTTTTATTACAAAGCCTGACTTTTTTTTTCTTCTTTTGCTTGGTCACCCCTGCTCTGCCTAAAGAATTCATTTACCTGTGCACTTAATTTTTTCAAAAATTCTGAACAAGCATCATCTCATCATTATTTTATATAATAATGATGTACATGAAAGTATTTAATATACTTTAAGACAAGAAAGTCCAAGGGGAACTGAATCAAATATAGAGCTGCCCTTATAAGCTAAATTACCAAGGAAAATTCTTTAACCTTTCACATTCTCTACTTATCCATTAGTAAAAGGCATTTTAAAAACATCACTTCATATGCAAATCCCTCAGATGCAAAGAATTTTGGTGTTAGCTTCTCTATTTAAATTTGAGGTTGAAAAGCTAGTTCTCATCAGTCCCTTAGATGTCCTTCCCTATCAATTGAGCTCTTATATTGTTAGTTTGATTCTTAAACTAAATGTCACCAGACAAGTGATAGCAATTTTTTGATGATTTTTAATGTCAAAGTGGGCGGTAATCATTTCACAAACGATTACCTGAGTTAAATGAACCATTCTTTTTTCACTCAGTAGTCCAAGAAAAAGGACCAAAGAAGTGAAAATTTTTAAAAATTACATGCTTTCAAGAATATCCTCACTTATAATAATCTCAATAAAATAAAATACTAGGGAATTAATCTAATGAAGGAGGTGATAGTCCTCCACAATAAAAACTAAATAACAATGAAGGTAGAAATTAAAGATCTTAAAAGCTGGAAAGATTTCCCATGTTCTTGGACATGAAAAGTTAAAATTAATCAAAAGAGTTGTACTACTAAAAGCATTATACAGATTCCATGCAATACCCATCAAAACACCAATCAACTTCTTCACAGAAATAGAAAAAACAGTTCTAAAATTCATTTTCAAGAATAAGAGACCCAGAACAGCCAAAGCAATTCTGAGCAAGAAGAGTAATCCTAGATGCCTTACCAAACCTCAAGTTTTGCTTTACTGCTATAAAAAAAAAAAAAAACAAAAAACAAAAAAACAAACCAAAAAACCAAAAGAGCATGATGTCGGTACCAAAGCACACACAAAGACGAATGAAACAGAATAGAAGACAAAGGTACAAATCTACGTCAATAGAGTGGATAACAAATGGTGCTGGGACAACTGGGTATCCATATGTGGAAGAATTATCCTCAATCCCTATCTCTCGCCTTGCACAAAAGTCAACTTGAAGTAGATCAAAGACCTAGGAATTGGCCTTGAATTGTACCAGAACCTCTGCACTTGCTAGAAGACAATATAGGCTCAATTCTCCAATATATTGGCACAGGCACTGACTTTCTCAGTGAGACTTCTAAAGGCAAGAAACAAAATCAAGAACTAATGAGTGGCACAGCATCTAATTTAATAGATTCTTCACAGCTAAGGAAACGATTAAGTATTTGAAGAGAGAGCCTCAGAAGGGAAGAAAATCTTAGCTACCTGTTCCTCAGACAGGGAATTAATATCCAGACTATATAAAAACTCCAAAATCTAAACATATACTTTTCATAAGAAGAAATACTAATGGCCAACATATCATGGATGCAGGGGAAAAAGGTACACTCATACATTATTGGTGGCACCTCAAGTGATTAAAATCACTCTGGAAAGCAGTGTTGAGATTCTTGAAAAGACTAGAAATGGAACCATATAATCCAGTTATCTCACTTTTCAGTATATATCCAAAAGATCTAAAATTTGCCTACTATAAGGGTATAGGCACATTAATATTCATAGAAGCATAACTCCCAATAGCCAGGTAATGCAACAAGTCCATATGCCTGTCACCACAAATTGATAAAGAAAATACAGTATATATACACAATGGAGTTTTAAAAAAGAATAGAATTATGAAATCTGCTGGTAAATGGATAGAATGGGAGACCATCATGCTAAGTGATATAAGCCAGACTCAGAAAGTCAGGGGTCAAATCTTTTCTCTCATATGCAATAGCAAAAAAGAAGAGGTGGGGGATTTTATGAAAATAGAATTGAGATCATTGGAGTAGAGGAAGGATACTTAGGGCATGGGACGAGCCATCAGAAAAGGGAGGAACAAGTGTGTGAAACTGATCAAACTATCTTATGTACATACCTGAACATACCACAGTGAATTCTACCTTTATGTATATACATAATGCACTAATTTTAGAAAATGTAAATAAATAGAAAAAAAGACCAGTAGAATAGAGGAAAGGGAGCAGGAGAAGTACTAGGGACTGAATTGGGATAATATTCTATGCTTAAATAATTTTATCAAAGTGAACACCAATATTACATATAACTAAAGAACTAATCAAAATTATTTTTATAAAAAGAAAATGCTAATTTAGTCAGAAATGTAGAACCCTCTTACCAAAAGCAATACCCCTTATAAAGCAATATGCATTACCAAGGAAAAAAATCAAACGGAGTAGCACTAATGTAGGACATTTAAAATGGAATTGGGAGGCCATTGTTGATTAGATCACAGACATCTTTGCAGCTGGCCCTTTGAACCAATCTGCAGACATGTGAGCTGACTTTTAGACAGGGTTAAACCCATGGTTTCCTGAAGCATCATTACCTCTGCTGACCTTCTGTACAACAGATCCCTTTTCCCAAAATACCTAGAGACTGAAAGAGCACTCTTTCTTAATAAGGGAACTTAACTGTCACAAGCATCATTTCTGATTAACAAGTAATGCTATTTATAACCTTATAACCCCTTTTTAAAAGTTATAAAAAAATAGGCACAATTTTATAAAATCTCAAAGTCCTTTTTAAAGATTATTTAATCAGGTTGCAATTCTAGTTATCCACAAATAATTATCAATGAGGATGATTTTATTCATGTTGTACAGTATCTTAACTTGGAGACATGAGTGGAGGTATATTTCATTGGAAATGATAGTATAATTTAACAAAATGTGAGGTTATAATAAATTGATTCTATCCTCTACTTTTCAATACATTTTTGAATAAAGTTTGAACTCTGAAGGTGAATTGGTGCTCGCAGCATTGTTTAAAGTCCCATGAAATGGATAGCTGAAGAAGTAACTATTACCTATACCCGATGGGAACATTTTGAAGCAAGGAAAAGCAAAGGCCCAGGAGTGTGGCTCCTGCAGGAGCAACTGGTCATGTTCCTCACCAGATTCCAGGTGATGCCGGAAGCACAGTCACCAGGCAACCCACTGTGGATAATTCTTGCCTCCTGGAGGGTTTTTCGACAATAGCAGAGCCAGGAATTCTTGGCTTATTAGATTTCCTATCATGATGTACTTTCATTTTCAGATCAGTCTTCAGGGAGCTTTGTTTACTTGGGCAAAGGTGGGAAGTTATATCAGATCTTGTGGACAATTGTTTGAAAGAAATATTTGTAGAACAAATGACAACATTTGAGTAGCTAGTTTTTAAAATGATAAACTGCCCTTTGGTTTTGCCACTTAATGAGTATAGGTCCAATAAGGTAGTTTTCCAGTTAAGGATTGAATGCCCTTATAATGAAAAAACAAACCTGTTGTATATATATAGAGAGAGTTACCAGTATTGAATGCTCCTGAATTCTATCACATCTCTTTCTCACAAACCTGCTCTCTTGCATTTATTTGTAATATTGTTCAGTAACACCAGAATGTGCAGTCATTTTTTTTTGTATATATTCTCTGTCTTCATCTATATCCAGTGAGACCAATTCTACCTCATAAACTGAACTTCACAAATCTTGTTGTCTATATGTCTTGGCCATTATCTCAGAATAAGCTTACATTTTTTAAAATAGAGTTCTATAAATGCCTAACTGGTCTATATGTAATGGTTAAACGGGTAGCATTAAGAGACTTCTGGGTGTGTCAATGAGGGTGTTTTCAGAGATGATTGGCATGTGGAATAGCAAATTGAGGGGTGAAACTCGTCTTGAATGTGAGCAGCACAAACCAATATCCTGGGGGCTTGGATAGGAAAAGGGTCGAAGTCTGTAAGGGCAGAAGCTCCAGTCTTCTTGAAGGGGTGCTTGGGTGGCTGCTGTGATCACCTGTGAACACTGAATTCTCTAACTATTCCAAAGCCAACTCTCCAAGCAGTTTCCAGGCCTTCAGTCTCAGACTAGGACTACATCATTAGTCCCTCTTCTTCTGAGGCTCCAGTTTCTTGAACTGAGTAACTACTGGTTCCTCGAATTCCCCATCCTGCAGGTGACCATTATGAGACTATTCAGCTTCCGATCTTGGAAGCCAATGTAATAATTTCCCATTTTATAATTATATAATTATATATCATATAATATATAATAATATGATATATAATTATCTATGAAACATAATCAATATACATAGTTCTATGTAATATAGCATAATTATATATGTGTGCATATACCCTAATATAGATTCTGTTACCAGGAGTCATTCTAGAGAAACAGATTGTAAGAATGAATTTCCTCAGTTGGTTTTGTGGTTTCTGGAGTTGACTTTCTAAATTGGTTTGTCTTACAGTTGCTAAAGTCTTTCCTGCTGGTAGGGTGCAGAACTCTGATCATCCATGACATTAACTATTTAAAGAGAAATGCAAAGTAAATGCCTTCAATGATCCTAATTTGCCACTTGTGATAGGCAAGGAGTTCAGTGACTTCTATACATGATTATTTTGAAAATTTCTAGAAAACTGATGAATATAATCATGTTGGTTGGTTGTTTCTGGCTTCATCAATGTAACAAAAGGGAAGGATAAGATCAGAGATTCAATTTCTCATCCCCAGGTGTGTATAACCAATGTGAAAATTTCACAGTGTGAACTAAAGGGGAATTTTCTCTCTTATAGCCACAGGGCTGAGGTTGCCAAAAACCAAAAATAAATCCTCATCCTGTAATTGGTTGAACTATGAAAATGTACTTATAGGGGGAAAAGCATTTTAGGCCATGTGATTAAGTAAAACAGATCCATAGCATTCTGTTGAATTATATGTAGAAGGCAAGACAGTTTCAGAAAGTAACTTTTGAAAATATTGTCCTTAAACGTACTTATAGGAAGTATAAACAATTAAGAATCTATTTAGTTTAGGAGCTTAACATTCACTTATTTCCCATAATATTTGGAAATCTTATCATATTTACCACTATTATCTCTATTTCATGGATAAAAAAGCAAGAGTAAAAGAAGTTAAACAATTTTCCTAAGGTCTCCTAGTTTGTATTTTGTAAAGGTGGAATCTGAACTCCATCCTATCAGACACCTTAAGGTTAATGCTTCCATAAATTGAGGAAAAGGCCGATCTGCATACCTTATGCAATTTTGTCTTACCAAGACTTATGTTTGAATGACTACCCCTCACTCACTTACATCCTTGTTTCTAGCAAACCTTTCCCAATATAGTGGATCTTTTATAGTCTTTCCTGAGTTATCTTGTAAATAACAAATGTCATCACATCATTTTCCTATATAACAACTCTCTATTAACTGCAGTTATAAGCCCCATATTTTCAGTTTGGCATTCAGGATCTTTAATGAGGTGACTCCAACCTTTCTTCAAATTATTCTCTGTGTTTATTCCCTTGTCATAGTTGTTTAGTTACAGTCAAGTTTCTCCTATTTTTCATAACTTTGTGACTTTCCACAAACTGCTTAGTTTTTAACCTTTAATATTCCAGTGAATACCAAGATGATTCTTTTAAAGGAGGGTTGTGAAGCTACTTACCTTTTCTAAAAATTTTAAAATTTGTTTTAATTAATTATCCATGACCGTAGAATGCACTTTGATACACCCTGTGTAATGGAGAATAATTTATCATCTTCCTGGCTATACACAATGTAGAATTCCACCAGTTATATACTTACATATATACATGGGTTTTGCCATAATCCTAAGTGCCAGATCCTTAGACCACAGAGAACCCACCAAGGACTGCTTTCAGATATGTTCCTAGCCTTTTAGGTAAAAATCTTCCATCTTTATTATTATATCTGTTATCATTCTCTCTGATGTTTCTCTGCCTTGAACAGGATTTGGACTAGATTCGCCCACTAAAAAATTATTGTGAAAACTAGTGGGTTGGGGTTGTAGCTCAAAGGTAGAATGCTTGCCTAGCATGCACGAGGCACTGGGTTCGATCCTCGGCACCACTTAAAAATAAATAAATAAAATAAAGGTTTAAAAACACTGTTGAGAAACCATTATTGTGCTAGGTGTTTGGTAGACGTTAGTGGATTTATAGAGATGGGTGAAGGTGTGCAGATGGAGTCATTGATATTAACAATGATGCAAGAAGATATACCGGGGCAGATAAAGGTGGGCCTTCTAAGTCACATTAAGATAATTAAGCTTCAGCATAAGAAAATGATAAGTCTTTGAATTAATTTGAGTTGGAGAGTATCATATTTACCTCACCCAGACTGCACTGATGAGCTTAGCCTGCAGTTAAAGCAATTAGAGAAGACAGCAAGCATTCTAGGAGGAGTGACTATAGTTTGGGCTGTAATGACAATTGTGATGTGGAGAAGCACTGAGAAGGTAGTATCCATAGGTAACAGTGGTAACAGATTTTTTTTTTTTTTTTTTGGTGGAACTGCCTGCTTGGTGGTTAGGTAATGAAAATCATTTTCATATATTCTACAAATAATTCAGATTTATATTCAGATTTTTCTGAATCAGTATTTCAAATGAAAGCAGTTGTAGCCATTTTCTGAAACAATGTATAGATGGTTCTTTGAGATTCTTGGCTTCTTTTTACAGTCATTTATTTTTGCCAGTGAGATGTCAGGTAGAGAACTCCAAGGTACTTTATTTTTCATGTGAGTTTTGGGAAGATGTAAGTCTTTGTTTCTTTGCAGCATGATTTTTTGCTGAATTCATGACTAACTTGAATAATGTTTTGCAAAGAAATTTAATGTGGCTTTGCAGTTTCAGTATTGAGCAGCTATGGAAATACAGAGTTTACTTTAATGCTGGCTTCCCATTCATTTCTAAGGTCACAAGCAGTCTATAGAAAGCTACTATTGTCACTGCAGAAATTGCTTAGTCTCTAAATCTTATCTTCAATTTGTATTTTTTTAAAAAAATATTTATTTAATTTATTTTTATTTTTATTTTTTGTAATTTTTCACATCTGGCTTTTAGCTTTGAAACTATTGGCTTTTTACTCAAATTCTTTTTTGTAGTTCAGTCCACCTATTTGGACAACTTCTTGTTAATGATTTAGAATCTCAGAAAGCTTATTTTTGAATCCCCATTCTCAGATTTTTCTAGAACAAGAGATTGGAAGCCCTTATGATAATGTTGTATTTCTGGGATATGTCACTTTAGTTTAGCCCTCACTCATGCCAGCCTACATTGTGATATGCACATGAAAAAACTAAATGAAGATTCCTATGGAAGCAACTGCTACTAGCACACATGTGCACACATGCACACACACAATAATACAAGTAGCTTTCAAGATTTACGTGATGAATCTAGCGATTTTTAGTATTTAAAACAGTGTGATGTGGCGTCTCAACAAACATCCGTAAGTATGGTACTTTACATGCTGAGATCTTTGAACTAAAGAAGTAGTCTCAAGGCCCATCTGACCTTCTGCAACCTTCAAAATACACAGGAAGATTACAGGACTTTTACAACAGTGACACCTAACTTGGATTTGACCAGCTAGTACCCCACAGCATGCTCAAACTTGGCCACATGAACAGATAGTAAAAGCACTGGAAAATCTGTTGTCACTCGTATATAATCCCCTAAGAATCCCAAAATACTGAGACCCTTAAAGTAAACAAGCCCTCCCTAGGTACTGTGAAAGGTGATTTTGGACGTTACACCCTTCGTTCACTCACATCTTTCCATTCTACTGCATGAAAAGAAACTCTGAGAACACTGTTAATTGAGCAAATTGAGAACACTATTAATTGAGAACTACCGGTTCTAGACATTTAAATCCAGAAAGAGGGTAACCCACTGCTAAATTCCTTCAGATTGTAACTGTAGTAAAATATAATCAAATATCAGATCATACTATATTGTTTCAGAAATCTCAATCTTGCAAAATTTCCAGGAGCTAATTAAGAAGAAGAAGAAGGTATGTATTTTAGCCATTAAGTAAAACTGTGATAAACAGAGTATAGAATAACTTAATGCAGCTGCACTATTTACAGAAAAAAATGAACAAAAAATCTAAAAGAGAAACAATGAAAATATAAAACGTATTAAAGATTAAAATTCTGAGGGCTAAATTCACTAAATTCAAAATATGATAAAATAATAGAAGAATAGTTCAACGACTAGAAATGTGTTTCTCTCCTTCAGCTTTTTTCTTTCCGTTTTGAAAATTGTAGGATTATCTGGCACATTATGCAATTCAGACATAAAATTAGTCATTTCTAAAGAACATTCCATGCAAAATTACCTTTAATTATTAAAAAACAAATAATTTCTTTATTTTTTATTCCTGAAAAAGAACAGGGAATGGGGACAGAGCAGTGGTAGAGCAGTTGCCAGGCATGCATGCATGAAGCTGTGGGTTCAATCTCCAGCACAGAAAGAAAAGTAAATTGCTATTTTTTTAAACGAGCATAATCTGTATAAAAACGAATGACAAGAACTGCACAAAAAATCTACACATAAGTATTGAGTGATGATATGAATTATAAGATCTAGAAAAAAGATCAGAAAATAAAATAAATATACATTAAAGAATACAATGATATTAATTTTGGAAATATAGGGATGGAATTTAAAGAATTCTATGAATATAACTCAAAATTGAATATAATAGTTTCTTTAACAGATGGTATATTTTTAATGTGTAAGAACTATTCCTCATTTTTTAAAAATGTGTGCATTACAATATAGGTAGATGTTTCCTTAAAATATCTTTAAAATAATTATTTTTAAACTATAAGAAATGTTTCTACTAATATCAGGGAGAAAAGCAATTCCCACCTTCAACAGATGTATTTAATGTTCCCTGTCAGTGAATATTACCATAGAAGTTCAATAAATAAGAATGAATAATCAATGAATTGTCCTACTATTGTTTTTTTAGAACCATTTGTCCATCTCTTTGGAGAAAGCAAACTTGTTTTCTTATTCATACTCCAAAATGCATTCTATGTGTATAAAACAATCAAATACAAAAAGCATGTACTAAATACATTAATCAAAGAATGCAAGGTTTTGTAGTAAGGAATTTCTGAATGAGAAACCATTTCTAAAATTCACAAAAGAAAAACTGTTTGATTATATACATTATTGGCTTAAAGCAAAATAATAATTATAATTACAGTAACATAAATATCTGAAATTTGGAAAGTGCTATGTAAATGGAATGCAAAGGGTTAAGTAATTTCACAAAAATATTTTAAAATATTCACCTAGTTAAAAAAAATTGGAAGATTACAGAAAATGATTATGAATGTCAAATTGACATAAGAATATACCAAAGCTTTATAACAGAGAAATCGATCTTAAAACTATAATGAGGTACTATTTTTGACACATAAGATTGAAATGAGATTGGCCTTTGATTCTATTTAGAGAATAATGTAGAAAAACAGACACTCCCCCATAGTGGTAAGAAGAGAATGAATTTGTTAAAATTTTATGGCAATTTGTCAATGTTTACCCATTTTTTAAATGTCCTTTTAATCACTATGCTTTCAACTATAGTGACAAAATTAACATTTTATTACTATACTTTTATTCTTTGTCTTAAAAATATAGATGCATAAGGACAAAGATATAGAATTTGTATTAATAACTAAGTAGAAACCACTGAAAAGTACAATCAGAAAGTGGATGGTTTACTTAAACATCCTCATAATAAAACTCATTACATTGTTTTTTATTGTGAGGATATACTACATAATTAATTAACAATCTATTTGCATTGAAGTTTAGTAGTACATGGAAAGCATCTGGGACTCAATGAATGTATACAGAGCACTTTAGCTCCTATGGTGGGTGGACTTAAGTCCAAAGGAGAATTTTCATCTTTAGGAATGGTCAGATATGCACTTAGAGAAAGTTAGCATGAGAAATTTTATAGGTCGTATTGGAGAATAAGAGGTTTCTGCCAGGAAGGAGATCTGTGGAAGCCTGCTGTACCAGAAAGTGAGAAAAATTAAGACTCACAATTTTTATTCATTCTTTGGAATGTTCTCAGTGATTTTCCTTAAAATTAAGTTTACTTTAATGCTTCCATATCAGTGTTCCCATTTCATTTAGTTTGACACAGTATTTTGAGTGACCCAAAAGTAATGAGCAAAATAAATATTATTAACATGCCTAGATCTGCAATTTTATTTGGATTTTTTGGTACTTATACCTGGAGAAAAGGAAAATGAGTTTGACATTAACTTCCCCTGTCAGCTACAGAACTTAACAAAAAATATCAAATTCATATTATCAGATTTTTTTTTCCTTCTCTGGTATTCTGAACCCATTTTGACTTCTCCTCTGTATTTTCTATCTTCCAGCTACAAATCTCATTTTGATCATTTTAAACCCTTTTTAAAGTACAACTCTTGCTGTTTTCTGCAAAACTCAGTCATAGAACTCTTGGGTCTGATCTATAACTAAACATGTACTTGTTTCTTTGTAAATATCTGGAGTATTCCTATCCACTAGGAGTGCCCTAAGAATCAGAATCAAAGAAATCAAACAAAAGAAAAAACAACGAATAACTTCTCATAAGCAAACTGGCAAATAATTCAGGCACATTTCAAAGTCTTTTATGGTAGTCCCTTTTATCTGCAGTTTTTCTTTCTATAGTTTCAATTATCAATCGTGGTCCAAAACATTAAATGGAAAATTACAGAAATAAGCAATCCATACATTTTAAATAGGGTGCTTTTCACAAATACTGCAATATGGTTACATGTGATTTGATAACCAACAAGGATACCTTATGACTAATAGGCAATTAGTATATACCATATGGATATTCTAGACAAAGAGATGACTCATGTACCAGGAAGGATGAAAGAGGGTGAGGAGAGATTTCATCATGCTGCTCAGAATGGCTTCCCAGGGATCCGGGGAGAGTCATGGTTCCTGTTTCGATATCACAGTACCTTAGCCAGTCACCATTATCGTGTCATATAGGCACTGTATCATCTTACATCTTTCCAAGAAGAATAAGGGTGAGGACAATATCATAAGATATTTTTGAGGGAAGAAGAGGGAGTCCCCATTCACATAACTTTAATTACAGTAAATTGTTATAGATATTCTACATCATTATTAGCTATAATTAATCTCTTACCATGCCTAATTTCTAAATTAAACATTATCATAGATATGTGTGCAAGAAAAAAACAAAGTGCAAATAGAGCTAGATATTATCTGTAGTTTCAGGCATTTACTGGGGGTCTCAGAATATATTTCCCATTAATGGGGAGAGACCACAATAGTTATATCTCAAGCCCAAAATCAAAAGGATTGCTTTTATTTCTTTTAACCATACACTTTATCATTAATAATAAGAAAAATTTAAAAAATTAGTACTTCTTGCAAAGAACGTTGATAATTAAATTGACCTTAGCTGACCATTTATAAGATATTAGAAGTGTATTAGGTCTTTAAAAGAAGGCAGTATGAAAACAACACCAAAAAACAAAATGTCTGCTTTTCTTTCAAATTTCAGTTCCATCTCTTCAACTCTGATCTCCAAGTGCTTGGATTTAAAGTAAAGTCATTAGAGAGTCTTGAAATGGTAGGGAGAGAAGGGAGAGGTACTGATCAGACACACATTTTAGAAAGTTTATTGAAAGTTAAAATGAAATAATGTTGCAAATTAAAGACAGAACATTTAGAAGATTCTGAAATGATGTGATTGAAAAGTGATTAACTTTTAATTAAGGACTAACAGAGTAAAGGGTCAACATGATGTTTTTGAGCATTATTAAGGAAAAAAAAAGATTTTACTGGCCTTGAAAACTGATGATGAGTAATAGGAATTATCTAAACCCCACATCTGATGTCCTAACTTGACTTTGTAACTGAGCAGATAATATATCTAATGCTTTCATTGTGTTGGAGAATAGAAAGGAGAATTTTGAGTTCAAAGTCATATAGGAGACAGCACAAGTAAGTATGAGGCAAAAGTCCTAGAGAATGTAGAGAGAATGGATCAAGGGCATCTAAGTTATGTAAAAAAGTGGAAAATAGTTGAGAACATAGAACAGGTGTTTATCTCATTGGGAGAAACTGCATACTTAGAGATATAAATTCATGGAAGTCTCAGATTGTCTTCTGAGAATGTAAGAAAATGCTCAAGTGTAAGATTTTGGGAGAATATTTAAGTTTTAAAACTGCAGTTGGAGAGAACCAGAGGAAAGCAAAATGTAATTGGTAGGTAGTATTGAAACTCCTAAGTAGAAAAGATGATTTTTTTCTAATGTTCTCAGTCATTCAGACATACAGATAGGGAATCCACAGTGTAGCCTTTATCCATGGGTGGCTAGAAAGATGCAGCAGAAGCAAGGGTGAGAAGTGGGGGTGCTGGTGGGAGAGGAGTTCAGATGTGTCACTTTGGGCTCATTTAGTAGCCCTGCTATTTACCCTACCCCTGCACACTTGTCACAGAATTGCAAAGTCTACCTAAAACAGAATCACTCCTCCAATCATTGATACTGAACCAACAACAGGACAAAATCTAGACACACTAGCATGGACAGTGCATGGCACCTCCCTACGTGATCTGCCCCACTTTACCCCACTAGTCATGCATCCTAATACATGTCTTCTTGCCTATTATTGCTGGGGTTAAATACTGGGTGAATGATTTGGATGCACTATCTCTTATGCATGGTTGACTCCTACTTGTATTTGCCAAATCAGTTCAGGCCCCCATAGTTTTGCACAGTTGGTTCCTTCTTTCTTCCCTTTATATCAGTGTATATCACTCACATAAACTCACTTCAATAATTTCAACAGAATTTGACCTTCACAAAGTGAATCACTCTTCCCTTCATATAAATGCCCAAACTTACACATATTTCCATAATTTATTTCAATTATTCATTTGAAGATGTTCTTGTACTAGATTGTAAGCAGATTAATATCCATGACTTTATGACACATTTATTTTTACCTTCAGTACAGACACTCCACAACTTATTACAGGGTTGCATCCGGATTAACTCACTTGAAGTTGAAAATTTGTAAAGTAAAAAATGCATTTAACAGATCTAAATCACTGAGTATCTTAGTTTAGCCTAACCTATCTTAAACTTGTTCAGAACACTTACATTAGCTTATAATTGGGACAACTATTTAACACAAAGTGTATTTGGTCACGGAATATTGACTATTTCAAGTAAACGAAAATAGATGCATATTTGCAGACATGATGGGATGTGAAAACCTATCATGAGACTGAAAATTCCTAAACTGAGCCATTATAAGTTGGGGACAATAAGAACTTAGGGTAACATATGAAATACAGAAGTTAATAAGTGTACATTACAAGCAAGAGAGGGCAGAGTTGGAAATCAGGAGAAAGCCGATTGATTGATATGAGGATGAGGCATCCAGTGATTAATTCTGAGATTCTGAGAGCAAGACAGGGAAGCAGAGAAGAGACTGTTGGCCTTTGGAAGAAAATAACAGATGTCTTTTTTTTGGTACTTGGGATTGAACTCAGAGGCACCTAACCAGGGAGTCATATCCCCAGCCTTTTTTCTTTTCTTTTTTTTTTGTATTTTATTTAGAGACAGCACCTCACTGAGTTGCCTAGTGCCTCACCATTGCTAAGGCTGGCTTTGAACTTTCCATCCCACTGCCTCAGCCTCCCGAGCAGGTGGGATCACAGGCATGCACCACCATGCCCAGTTATGACAGCTATCTTTACTAACTACTTCAGCGAGTAGAAGATAATGTGGATGTGAAGGTCAGGGGAAGCAAGACTGTAAAGACATTTTAAAAAAATATAGAATGGAGATCAGATGAAACACTGTTAAAAATTAGAATTCTGCTGATTAAAATGGTTCTCATTCCATTTTCTGAAAACATTGGTTGAAAAGGTGAAATTACTAAAAAATATCCCATTATACTAAAATGTTTACCAGTCTTTACTTTACTACAACCATATGTTAAAAGTACTTTCTTCATTCGCTTAACTGAGCTTTTAATGGATTAAATTGTTCAAAACATCACTATTATGCTTTTGGGCCTTTTAGTCATCACATAATTGCTATGTACTCTCTTCCAGCTGTATATTAACATAAAAATGCAAGCATTATTTTCACGAATATTGCATGCCAAGTCTGAAATTCGGTTTGATAATAGGAAAAAAAATGACAAAATGTTTTAGAGCTCTGTACAGTTCACAAGATTCAATGCTTATTTGCATTTTTAAAAAATTGAAGTTACTACTTCATCCTTAATATTTAGCTATGGTTTCAAACTTTTGCTAAGTAAAAGAAGGCAAAGCCAACACTCAGATGAGATAAATTCACATGAAAAATCGAGCTGCAGCTTGGTTAGTTGGTTTCAGTTATTTGCATTCATCACTTTCAGTAGTTTTTAAGCATGTCCCCATTATCCACCATATTGCAATTCTAGGTCTAAAATCTGAAAAGTGTCTGGAGCTTCTAAAGATGCCACGCGCACTTTGCCTGTGCTTTGGGGGACAATTTCCTCCCACTAAGCCAAGGACAGTCAATGAAGCTGAATAGATATTGACACTTACCTGGGTATTGACACTTAAGATTTCTCTGTCACCAAATAGTGATGAAAAGTATTGTCACCTTATTGCTAACCACGTGAATCACAAATCGCTTAGGCACATTGATGTTAAGATATTTTAACAACACAACCGTGGCAGGAATTATTTATAATAATTGAGAAAGATCTGTTTAAACAACCCTTATATCATCTATTTCCCACTGTTTAAATTAAGAAAAAAATTTTTTAAAATTTATTTCTTTTTTACCACAATAACATTCCTTCGGTATTTCCTCTGTGGATTGCACAATAGATGTGAACTCCTGTATTCTTTGTCACTGAATGAGGCATTCATTGCCACTGTGTCACTCAGGACACCTGGATTATGCTGCAGTAATAAACCATACCCATTTTTTGTTCCTGGTTTATTCAAGAATATATTCATTTTATGTTGCACAGAAGGAGGAAGTGCTTTAAATGATAACAGGTACGGGAAAGTAAAGAGTAAAATAAACAATCAGAATGGACAGGAATCACAAGATAAGCTAAAAAAGAAATCACAGTATCAATAAGCTTTGTTGATACTTAGAATTTCAGTTTTGGAGAATCTTTGCTAAAACCTAAGGAAAAATAGTCATGGTATTTGAATTTTTTCTAAGAAATTTGGCATTCAATGAAGTGAAAGGAATAAACAAATAATTCAAGATAAATAGAAAAGTCTCATGTAATCAGGAAGACAGGAGAATGAGCCAGAGTCAGGAAGCAGACTGAATGTATTGAAGAGATAGTAGCAAGATATGGGGTCCTGACTTCAATGACCTCTCCCTGGTCATGGAAATAAACAGTTAGGTGTCCCAATTAGCCAACAATGAATTGTGCTTTCTACTAAGAACTTGGAGAAATAATCAGTTTAGAACTGGGATAGAATGATGATGAATGACTTCCGGGAAGAGGTAAAAATTCAAATGCACTTTAAATAAGTTGAAAATTTTAAATGATTAATTGGCAGGAAAAGGCATTACAGGTAGATTCCATAGCATGAACGAAGGTGGAGGGCCATGCTGGAAAGAACTACTGAGGTAAGGACAAATGAAACAAATTGCATAGATGGAGAAACATCTTTGTTCACTTCCTGCTCCTGCTAGCTGTGTGCATCACTTTCAAATTGGTCATTATAATTTGTTTTCTAACCTGAAAATGAAAGTGTTAAATTCAGACATTTTTTAACTCTGTAAAAAAAAAAAGAATGTTTTTGTTCTTGCTTTGTTTGTTTGTTTTTTGTTGTTTTTTATATACACACTTTTCTTATTTTTTTTCTTAGCAAGTTGCTTCTCATATTTAGACTCCATGATCTGAGAAAGTCTTTATCTACTGAAGAAAAATGTGTTATCTAGCTAA
Source organism: Glaucomys volans (assembly GCA_020662805.1). Lineage (NCBI taxonomy): Eukaryota > Metazoa > Chordata > Mammalia > Rodentia > Sciuridae > Glaucomys > Glaucomys volans. The sequence continues at coordinate 299,818 of JAJEJO010005783.1, read as the reverse complement.
TTATAAACACATAATTTTATGTCATTTTTCTTTATTTATTTTCCATTTGTAAGGATTTGCTGTGCTTTGTTTAGATGTGTGCCCAAACAGAGAGAAGACAGCAACTACAGAGAATTTTGTGCAGTGAATAACCTGTGAGAACCACCTCCTGCCTTAACCTGATTGACTACTGATAGCTCTAGGGTAGACAAAGAGAAAATTTCAGTCTATTTCAAGAAAGAGCAGGTTTTAATAAACAGAGTCTAACATTAACATGACACATATATGATTTGACTAAAATTGTGTTATAATAAGGGTATATTTGCCCAGCAGCCTTAAAAGTGTCTTGAAGACCGTGGCAGGTAAATAACACTCTGTGAGATACCCCAGGCTGGAACAACAGGTACAATAACTTGGGAAGGATTTTAGAATGTGTGATTTTTTTTCCCTCTCGATATTGATCAGTGGACCAAAACCAAGGCAATCCAAAAAGCCTGATCTACCTACTTCTTCATTAAGCCTAAACTGAAATCTTGCACCTAACTCCTTTGTATGAGGATATATAAGTGGACATGTAAAAAGACCCAATGAAGAGAGACATCTAGTTCCTGTAGAACCTGCTTTGAGTTCTAGATGAAACTATCCTGGGCATATTTCCCTAATTTTTTTTTTTTTTTTCCCCAAGGCAAGAGTTGGATAGGTGAGCTCACAAGGTTTTCCTTTAGGTATAATTGGCCTCTTACTTTTTTGGTCCTGGGGATTAAGTTTAGGGCATTACACAGGCTAAGCTCATATTCTACCACCGAGCTAACATCCCTAACCCTAATGGGTATTTGACCCCTAATGGTGTCTGCTGATTCTAACATCTATGCTTGTTCTATGTCAATGTCAATTGATTGATTTTTTTCCTACTTCTTCATGAATTGTATTTTCCAACTTCTTAGAATGCCTAGTAATTTTTTACTTGATGTCACACATTTTAAATTTTACTTTTTTGGATGCTGAATTTTAAAAATTCTTATGAACATTCTGGAGATTTGTTTTGGGATATAGTTATTTAGAAAATGTTTAACCTTTTAGGATCACCTAGTGGGACCATAGCTCTTCACCACAGAGACAAAACACCTTTTGATTAGTTAATACAGTTCCCCAAGAATTGTGAGGTTTACAATTCTGGATGGTGAGGATAGGAAATTTTTTTCTACCCTTTTGAGTATTCTTACTGTCTTTTCTGGTGACCTCTTCCAAAGTCTGAGCTAGTTTTCTCATATGCATGTGTTTTTCACTACTCTGTGAATATTCTCTGTAGGTATGTGCATTTCTTTTCTGAAGATCTCCAGTATTCTCCCTCTGCTGCTGCTCATTTCTCCCTACTGCCCTGTCCTTCTGTCTGTCTTCCTTAGTCTCCCTGGAGTCTCAGTTCCATATTCCCCAGAAAGTGGGTCAGCCTCTTTGAGGCTCTATTATTTTGTGGAACAGACAACTTTAAGAATGTGAAGCTGAACCCTCTGGGGGCTCTTCTTTTATTTCCAGTATCTCAAGAAACACTTCCCCTTGTTTCCTGATATCCCTGGTTTTGAATATTGTTGTTTCATTTATTTTTCTCACACTTTGTATTCCTTTATGTGGAAAGTCCCTGACACATCATCATGATGGAAGCTCTGCTTAACAGGTGAAAAAAATTTCTTCTCTTCTGGGAGAGGAGAGGATAATGTTTCTGATTGACGATTTTGTTGTTGGTTAGCAGAGCTCTCTGTCCTTCCTGGTGGCTATGTCCTGAATTACTTTCCTCCATCACTCCCTTCCTCCATGATATTCTGCTCACTCTGGGCCCAGAGCTATGGAGTTCGCCATCTATGGACCTCTAAATCCATAAGCCTCAAATAAATTTTCCTTCCTCTAAATTGTTCTTGTCACATCTTTTGTACACAGCAGTGAAAAAAAACTGATTAAAACCACCTTTAATTTTCTTTATCCAATGCATCATAACTCCTAGTAAGAATGATTCAATCTCACTGTTCTGACGATTGTTCCCTACAATTCCTTCACTAACTGAGATATATCACCACCCGTGCATGCACCCACTCCTGGTTTACCACAATAAAGATCTCAATAATTACACTGCTAGAGATTGCAAGCCTCCAGCAATGTTCCACATTCTACCAATAATGCAGTTCTCATTGTCTAAGGGCTGGTGACAGATCCAGCTCCAAATTTCAACTTTCAACTGGATATCCTGAGCCATTCTTAGAAAGACCTGAAGCTGAGATAAGTGGTCAAAACGTTGAGTGAGGAGTACCTCTGGTGTCCATGACAGTAGAACAAAGGAAGTAAGCGCAGAGAGGGGTGCTAAATTGTGACGCAGCCGCCCAAAGCCTTTGGCTATCCCATGGGGAATTGTGGGTTAGAGCACTCTTTAGGAGTTATTTAAATAACAAATAGAAACTATTAGTTATTAACTATTAACTATTTAAATAACTAATAGAAAGCAGGGCAGGAAGCCCTTAAAACCCTGCCTTGGCTCAGCATTGGAAACAGAAAGGAAGCATAACCTTGGGCAAGTCAAATGTCTTGTGTAGACAGCAATTTACACATAGGGACTCTGTTGAGAATATTATGTTGCCATCACATCCAGAACTGGGAGAGTGAGCCTGCCAGTCCTGAAGTAGGCAGTGGCATCTCTGTGGTACCCAACAGTTCAATGTCATTCATTACGCTGCTCAAACCAACAAATCATGGTGTGACTGTAGAACAGGCTTATGTGAACAAGGTGGAGTATTTATTTATTTATTTGGCAGGGGGAAGGTGGGCTTCCTGGCATCAGAACAAATGTCTTCTTTTGTTTCAGGCTCAGTTGGACTTCGGGACAAATTCCAGATCTGAGCAACTGGAGGGAGGTGCTAGTGAGACCTTTGACTAGTTTCCCCTGACCCATTCGCCTCACTAATTTAATTCGTTAGCTCATTCCAGAGACTGCAGTTAATCAGTGATGTTTCTTTTGATGGCTGGTGTACAAGGTGACTTCCCTAAGCAGCAACGCAGAAACTTTTTACCCTCAAGTGACCCAACAGGCAACAAGGGGAGCTTGAAAAATACAGTCTGTATAGTTGTATCCCTGAGCACTTCCTATCATAAATAATATATGGTATAATCTTCCACACTGACTGTAAATTATTAAGTGGTGTGTAATGCTTTTGAATTTAAATAGAACTGCTAACTAGCAGCAATAGACTATGCATGTACATACACACACATACACACACACACACATTCCTGAAAATAGGTAATAGCACACTACAGTAGAACACATCATGATAGTAGAAAGATTAAGATTTTTAAAAGTATTTAATATAATCTTATTTTATTAGAAATACTTTTATGAAAAATAAAATTTCATTTAAATAGCATGTGTCACCATTTGCAATACTATGGACTTGTCTGTGCAATGAATATTAATGCCCATTTCCATATCTCACAGGTGCCAATATGTTAAACCAGACCTGGAAAGCACATTACCTGCCAATGCTTTGTGTCCGTGCCTCAGTGATGCATATCGCGCCTAATTGCTGATAGTGTTGATGTTTCCATTTTCCTTTTCTCATCTCATTAAATCCATAATGTTTTCTCTCACTCGTGTCCCTTAATTCTCACTTTTCTCCATTTATTTCCAATTTGGTTATTTGCAGTAATGGATTGATTAACAGGTAAAGCATATGACGCATTTCAATCATGGTGGTGAAATCATTAGTTATACATAAAATACTCTTGTCAATACAAACCTTCTTATCTATTTCTTGGACGGTTCTCCTGTGCTCACCAATCACAAACTAAGTACAAATTGTATAAAATTATGAAAATTGAAAAACTCTGTATGCAGTAACCTCCCTTTCATTTCATCACCTTTTCACAAAATTACTGAATTTTGATTAAAACTCAATATATTCTAATTGTGAAATGCATAAGAATAGTTCCTTGCCTGAGAGATGCTCGTATATTCTTTAATTCCTGCCTCCAAATTCCTATACTTTTACCTAGTAAAGTATATTACTCATCATTTTTTAAATATACCTTGCCTATGAGAGTTTCATTCAAATTCCCTTCATTGTCTTCCTAAAAAAAACTTATTTAGTCTAGGAGAGTAACCTCAGATGTTACCTCTTGCCATGTAAAAACCTGATTGTTTTTCTCTGGATTTCCACAACAATTTTCTGGTGTTCCCCAATATAGAAGTTATTATTTTTTATTTTATTAAGCATGTTTCATCATGTGTCAAACTTGAACGCAGAGACTTCTTTTTAAATTTGTGGGGATGTAAGAAGAAACCACTGAGGTATATGTTACCCTAGGCTGCGGAATAGAACAAATCCTGAAGGACACTCAGAATTTTTCAAGCTTGTGGTCACACCCTCAAGTGACTAGACCTGCTGACCAACCATTGCCTCAGAAGAGTTTCACTCGTCCTCCTCTCTTCCCTCTTCCCTTTGCAAAACGGTGTAACTCCTAATTGGACCATCCTCACAAGACATCGTATTACACTACTGGTTTCTTTGTTCTCGACTCCCCTCTTCTATTAAAGTGCTGTACTTCCTTAATAAAGTTGAGACTGTATCCTGAATCTGCTCTCCTGGAGTTGTGACCTCCATTGCCTTACCCCCTCCAGAAGGGAAAAAGATCCCAGGAGGCCGGGGCTCAGCCAAACGGCTATGAAATAAATTTTTAATTTGTTTCACTTAGTTATACATGACAGTAGAATGCACTTTGATACAGCATATATAATGGAGTATAATTTCTCATTCTTCTTATGATACATGATGTACAATTCCACTGGTCATATAGTTATATGTATACACAGGCTAATAATTTCTGACTCATTCTACTATCCTTTCCACCCCCATAACCCTCCTCTTCTGTCCATTTTACCTAATCTAAAGTAACTCTAATCTTTCCTAGTGCCACCATCCCATTGGGAAGGAACATTTGCATATCAGAGCAAACATTTGGCTTTTGGTTTTGGGGGATTGGCTTATTTTGCTTAGCATGATATTCTCCAACTCCATCCATTTACTGGCAAGTGCTATAATTTAATTCTTCTTTAAGGATGAGAAATATTTCATCGAGTGTGTGTGTGTGTGTGTGTGTGTGACATTTTTTTAACATTCATCTCTTGAGGGAAATCCAGGGTTGTTCCATAGTTTAGCTATTGTGATTTGAGCTGCTATAAACATTGATGTGACTGCATCATTGTAGTGTTCTACTTTTAAGTTCTTTGGGTATAAACCAAGAAGTGGGATACCTGGGTCAAGTGGTGAATCTCAACTCAAAGAGGATCAAAGATTTAGGCACTAGACCATAGACCGTGTACCTAATAGAAGAAAAAGTGGGCCCAAATCTTTACCAAGTCAGCTTAGGATATGATTCCTAACAAGATTCCTAAAGTGCAAGAAATAAAATCAACAATCAGTAAAAGAGGTGGATTCAAACTAAAAAACTTCTTCTCAACAAAGGAAATAATCAAGAACATGAAGAGAGAGCCTACAGAAAGGGAGAAAGTCTTTCCCACATGCACTTCAGATAGAGCCCTAATCTCCAGGACATATAAAGAACTCAAAAAACTTAACACCAAAACCAAAACAAAAACAAAAACAAAAACAAAAAACAAATAACCCAATCAATAAATGGGCTAAGGAACTGAACAGACACTTCAAGGAAGAAGAATACAATCAATCAACAAATATAAGAAAAAATGTTCAACATCTTTAGCAACTAGAGAAATGCAAATCAAAACTACTCTAAGATTTCATCTTGCTCCAGTCAGAATGGCAATTATCAAGAATACAAGCAAAAATGAGTGTTGGTGAGGATGTGGGGGAAAAACTCATACATTGCTAGTGGGACTGCAAATTGCCGTAACCACTCTGGAAAGCTGTATGGAGATTCCTTAGAAAACTTGGAACGGAACCACTGTTTGACCCAGCTATCCCACTCATAAGTTTGTACCCAAAGGAATTAAAATCAGCATACTACAGTGATGCAGCCACATCAATGTTTATAGGAGCTCCATTCACAGTAGTCTAATTATGGAACCAACCTAGATGTCCTTCAAGAGATGAATGGATAAAGAAAATGTGGTATCTATACACAATGGAACATTACTTGGCCTTAAAGAAGAATGAAATTATGGCATTCCCAGATACGTAAATGGATGGAGTTGGAGAATATCATGGTATGAGAAATAAGTCAGTCCCCAAAACCAAAGGCCAAATATTTTCTCTGATAAGCGAATGCTGATTCATAAAGGGGGTTGGGGGTGGGGGGCAGCTAGGGAAGAATGGTGGAACTTTGGATTGGGCAGAGGGACATGAGGGGAGGAGAAGGGGTGAGGGGGGGATGGTTTAATGAGATAGACATTATTTCCTTGTGTACATAGATGAATACATACCGGTGTGACTCTGCACCCTGTACCGCCAGAGGAATGAGAAGTTGTGCTCCATTTGTGTACAATGAGTTGAAATGCATTCTGCTGTCATGTGTAACCAATTAGAACAAATTTATAAAGATTAGTTTTAAGATTATAGCCACAAGTACATGAGAAGAAGCTGTGCAGTGCTGCAGATCACATTGTTCAGAGACAAGCCTACATTTATGTCTCCTCTCTGTCATTTGCTTTGGTCAATGACCTTGATAATCCCTCACCCCATTTTCCCTACCTCCCAGCATAGGGTCAGGGCAGCAGATTGGAACCCTGAGCCACTGTGGTAGCCTGGCTCTGGGACATACCTAGAACCTAGTCTTTAGGGGATGGGTCTAAACTCTAGAGCTTCTAGGGCATACAGATGATGGAGTCAGTCCAGACCCAGGCCTGCTGAAGCTCACCAAGCACCTGGAGCTCAGGAGCCAGAGGGGAGCCAGGGTAGGCTGGAAGCTCAAACCCACATAGCAGTCTCGAGTCTGGCATCCTGGGGAGCAGTTTGATGCTGGGTTTTACTGAGGGAAACTGAGTACTGGGATCCTAAGCAAGGTCTGGTGCTTTCTCCCCTCAACTTCTTCTGGGAGAATACCTCTCTCCAAGCTCTACTACCTGGAATTGAGAAATGGGTGAGAAGGCCTGTAAAACTCTCCTTCCTACCCTGTTCAATGTATGTTTTCTTATTATGGTGCTGTAACCAGGAACTGGAATCTCTCATCTGGTTTCCTTAGGTTTTGTGAAGGTATTTTTGTGCTGGGATAGTTGTTCAAACAGATGTTTCTGCCAGAGAACAAGGACTAGAAAGTCCTATTCTGCTATTTTTCTCTCTGAATGGCCTTGGGAAATTTTATTAACTTCACAAAATTCAAGTCTCCCTAAGATAGGGATAAAATGTTCTTCATAGATTGTTCTACAAATTGAATATATAATGCATATAGTATGTGCTCAGTAAGTGACGGTGGCAGTTGAAACAGGTGATATTAGTGAGCTATAATTTCAGATGATATTTATAACTTCAACTAAATAATACAAGGACCCAGCAAATGATAGTAGTGTTTATTCTATAATCTCATGTAAAAAGCATCCACATTTCAGTCATATATTTTTTGTAACAATAACCCCCATTCGCCCTTATTTTTAATTAAAAATAGAATTTTGTTGAATTAGTGCTTTCATACCAAATAATTTTAATAAAGCAAAATTTTTGAACAAAGAATTATAATCAGGCATATTATCAAGCTTTCTTAAATTGTTTTTTGAATTCCAAGAGTGAAACCATTAGACCTTTTCATTCATTTCGCTCTTTTTATATGAATATTTTGAAGTGATTTTCACCAGTGAGGTTTCTTTGCTATCACAGATAGATCTCAAAGCAGGGAAACAGGAGAATAGAGGAAAATTACACTGCCTGTCTGTTGAGGTCCTGCTATGAGAGCTGCTCTTCATTGTCTTGTATTTTGCACTCACACGAAAAACTGAAAGATAGGCATTATATTTGTATGCACTTCTGGGTCAGCATCATAGACCCCACCTTTCTCCTGGCCCAATAAAGGAACAAAAGAAAAGAGACAATGGATTAGAGATCTCTCAGGTTGGTCTTTGTAGAATGTAGGTCATTTTATAAGTTAGAGCTCAGGATCTATAAAATCCTTTCCCTTAATTTACCATTTTAATTAATGAGATGAACTATGAACTGATGTTGATACCTTTGATATTTTATAACTTGCCACCAATATTCACAACCAGACAGAGAAATAAAATAAAAAATAAAGCCATTGACCTTATACACTAAAGAATCTCTATTTATAGATTCATATTCAGATTATAAGGAGAATATTTGGAGGACAGTGGATCTATTCAGGGCAATGGATAGTCATCTGACTCACCCAATAGAAGAGAGGATTTGGAGCAAAGTGTGTTTTTCAAAATCATTAACCGGATGCTATGCAGGTAATCAGCATTTCTACATGTGATGATCATAAGTAAGGATGCAACAAATACACCCTCCTTGCTCCAGGCTGAAGTTTTTGTATCAATGGATGTGATTTCCACACAGAGTTAGCCTGGTATATGTGCACCAAGCCTCATTCCCAGGTAAGGCTACAGATGCTCTTCACACAAGTTCCCTCCAAGAGAGAAGGGAGGCATTATTAAGTGTGTTGAATGTTAGGTCAATTGATTTTTGTACGTAGGTGGTATGATATTGCTATTAACTGTGATGTGTTTAGATGACCATTCCCCAGGTTGTTCTTAAATTTCAACTATTCATAGACTTTTTATGAAGGAATTATGTTAGTTTTCCCATAACTTCATAAAAGTCCCCTTTAGACATACTGACTAAGCAGATCACTGTATGCATCTATATTTCCATAATTGTATATTTTTCAAAAATGAAATTGTGCATTTCCTACTAGACCAAGCCTTTTGATTTCAACTGAAGTAGCTGAAGGTAATCTGACTGTACAGGTATTCTTGGACATCTGGACTATAGAGCTATTAGTGGTTTGGAATGACAAGAAAATGCTTAAAAATAATATATATTTACCAACTTCTTTTCTTAATGCTTTTTTTTGCCAATGGCCTTGGCTGTCATAAATATTGCATCCATGAAGTTGGAATAATATTTTATAACTTTATAATTTTTTCATGGTTCAGGGATAGGCTAGACACATAAAGGATAAGCAATACCAGCTATACATCATGTCTCTTGAATTGTCATTTTAATAAAATATCAAATGAATTTTGTTAAATTATTTCTCCTTGTATTTACAAAGCTGGAAGCAATTTTTTGAATTATTTGCATATATAGACACAAATTATATATGTATGTGCATGTGTATTGAGTTTTTTAACCTCTTTTGACTTGCATGGACAATTGTGTTCAGTAAGTTTGCTGCACCATTTTCAAATTATAAAAATATGAATACAAGGGAAAGGGTAAATTCCACAAGCCTGAGTTGCACTTTCCCAAGAAAGGAGAATTTTAGGGCTGACCCTAGGATAGCTCCTAAAAACTGAGCTCCTGGAGTTTTCTTTTGCTAAAAGTATCTTCACATGCCTGAGATCTGGGACCACACTATACCGTATTTCCAGTTTATGCTAACAATGTGAGCACCTCCTCTTTCTTGGGGCTGTGCAGTTAGAGTAACTGAAGTCAGTAACACAAGCATAGCTTACCTCCATGACTGATTCCCCCGAAATTCCTGGACATCTGGACTAGGAGAACTTCCCTGATTGGCAATATTTTGTCACGTGTCATTGCTGAGCAAATTAAATGCACTCTATGTAATTCCATTGGAAGCAGGCACATTGAAGCTTGTAATAAGTTTCCTCTATGTTTTTATCTCATACATTTTTTCTCTTTGTTGAGTTTAATCTGTATTCTTTTGCTCTTGTAAGCAGTAACCAATCAAAGTAATCAATACTTTGATTTCTGAGTCCTTCTCGTCTATCCCCAAACATGAGAATGGTCTGGGGAACTCTGACATAGTGAGATACTCCCTAGTTTACACCATAGCAGTGAAAATATAATTTGGGCATAACAAAGTTTCAAAATTCTAGTCTTTCATTCCATAATTCCTATTCTTATCTCCATATCATGAATCAGGTAAGGTCTTTTCAGCTCCTTGTTTTTCATTCTATCCTGTCCTGCCCTATCCTACCCCAATCAATAAATGCTACAAAAAGAATTTTGAAAGTTAAAGAATGGAACCAATGGATTACCCAGAACTCTTCATTATTAGTTATTTCCACTATTGTCTTTCAAGTTATTCTTACCAGTTCTCTCTGCTGGCTCTCAGTCCTCTCCAAATCAAATAGATATTCCTTTACAAAGCACTCAAGACGCCAAAAGTCTATTTTATTGCCGTGACTCTACAATTATGTCTTCCTGTGGGTAAATTTGGTTTATCACTTTTCAGTTTTCAGGCTACATTCATTCATTACTTCAATTACACACTCAACTTCTCTTTTAATGAAAGTCCATTTATTAAGTAACTCTTCTGTGCAGTAAACACTGGTGGACATTATGGATAAGCAAACAAAAATACAGATATCTTTTCTAATTTCATGGAGTTTACAGGCATTAGATGAACACATAAGTAATTAGCTCCTTATAATTATGGAAATATTTTAAAGGAGAAGCACGACTTTCCTTAAATCTCCTTATCTGTATTTGTGTTATTTCCTACCTTTCAATATCCTACCACCTATAAATATGAAATTACCAGCTATTGATAGATGTGACACTTGAAATTATTCTAAGACATGCCAGAAAATTCAGCTGATTGTGAGAAATAAAATTTAGAGTGAGCTCACCAAAGTGGGAGATTAAGAAAAATTTCTTTGAAAGAGACACAGGAATCTTTTAAGACACCCTCCTCACTGTGGAATATCTCTTCCCAGTCTTCTCTCACACTACATTAAGCATTGCCTGAAACATAGTCCCTACCAAATGACTCTTGAAAATAAGACACAGTATAAACCACAATGTCTTGTTCTGTATATATTAACTAATGTGATAAAAGTATTTTATAACTTTTACCACAACCTTTGAAACAGTGCTATTTTTAGTGTTTTGTTGCTTAGTGTTTATACTTAATGACATTGTACTCAGTGTGATAAACATATTAAATAGATTTTATTCTGCAACTCAAATTATTGTGTAAACATGCATAAACACACTCACACTCACACATGGATTCAATATGGTTAAACACTTCTTTCTTGTTCATTTATAAAATGACCAATGCAACCATTTTATCATATCTCTCTGTTTCTCCCTGAATTTGTTATATTTATGATTTTTTTCAGGAATTAGAAAGTTGGCTAGCCCTTGATATTTGGGAAAGCTCTCTGTGTTGTCTAATTTCAGTTTTTGTGTAACACAAAAATCAAGATAATGTTGGACTAAACTGAAAATTCTGATATGACCCTCAATCCTAATATTTAATACTAAAGAGAACTTCAAATATATCTTTTCTCTCTTTAAAGACAACAAACCCCAAGGACTGAAAAAGAGCAGTCATAAAGGGAAGAAACCCCCTATGATTTAGACACTTATTTTAAAAGTTCATCTTACAATAGGAGTAAGACACCATTATCTACTCAGTGGCACTGAGAGTAGATCAAGGCTCCTAACTCCAGCATTATTGCTCCCTTCATGACAAATCCCTGCCTGGCTGCTTTCCTTTCTCCTTAATGAAACACTCCCTTTTCCTATACTACTGTGAGTATTTGCATTGATAAGCATATTGATTTAACTGTATTGCAGAAGTCTTGAATAAAGAGAACATTGTCGATTCCTTATGAAATTTACTCAGTATACTGAGTGATTCTATTAGTAAATGTTGACAGTTTAATTACACTTAAAATATTTGTTTTATTTCTTGTTTCAAAAACAACTTGAGATGACTTAATCTCAGAAAGTTGGAGGAAGCATAGATGGAAAAGTCATTTATGGGTTATTAACAGATAAAAGAAAATCTGCTTGAAAGCATCCTACCTATGAAAGTAAAGAGGGTGAAATGAATCTCTTCAAGGAGGTAAAATATTTAATCACATAATTATAAGACAGTTATTAAGGATTTGGGTATTTGAGTGAGAGAATCTTGTTTCATGTTAACATTTCAGCGTCTCCCTAACTGAGAGAACTTGAGAAAGTCACTCAACAACTGTAACCTTCAGTGGAGTGTCTGAAAAGGGGAAATAATAATAACATATTGAGAGGATTAAATGACTGGAATTATCCCACTACTTGCTGTATAGTGAGAATCTAATAAAGATTAAGTGCTTTTCAAAAATTACATATAAAACCAGTCTGGGCAGGTAGTTTAGTGGTAGAGCAATCCCCAGGACCACAAAAATTATATATAAAATTCAATTTAATAATAATGCTTATTATATCCACAGCAAACCCCTTTAAATGTATTATCTCTTTTGATCCTTCATAACTACAGGATTTATTAGTAGAGAGACAAAATCATCTACTGAAGGCCCCTTATATGGAATAATTACTAAATTTGAGCTTCAAAGAATATTTCTTAACTACCCTGTTCAGCCACTTTATCATTCAAACATGTTCAATAAAATAACAGAGGCATAAATTACTAGTTTTTTTGGTGCCCATTTGGAGACATACAAATTTCTATTTACCATGAAAAATTTATATTAGTGATCATTTCTCACTAAATCAAATGCACATAGCAAATGTTGTCATTAGTTTGATAATAGATTTGCATTTATTACATATTTTAGTGGTGGTTTTCAATCACTTTGTAGGGGCAGTAGTGGTAGAAAATCTATGTGAAAATCATTTAGACTGATGAGAGGTTCTGCCAAGTTCTTTAAATCAGAGAACTGTTGTCAACAAAACAGAAGCCACAGAAATGAAAAGTTGCACCCCATTTGTGTACAGTGAATCAAAATGCAGTCTGTAAAAATAAACAAGAATAAAAATATAAAAATTTAAAAAATTTAAAAAATTTAAAAAATTAAATACAATAAAACACTAGAAGAAAAAACAAAGAAAACAGAAGCTGAGACTTTGGCATTTGGATGCACAGCAGTTAAGTGAAGTGTCCATTGATGACCAAGGTCAGTGTTAAACATCAGCCAGTCAGCTACTATCTATTGACTGGACCCCCTGCTACAATATTATCCAGAGGCAGAAACTGGCACTGGTAGATAAAACATCTTTGAACATTCTCTAAATACATTATCATTGTAGAAAATCTTTCTCCAAAAATAAGATTAAAAAAGATTCAAATGTTCTGATGGTCAAAATGGCTCAAATAATGTCACCTAGTATAAAATTCTTTTAAGAAATTTATTTTGTTGATTCTGGATATAAGATAAAATCAGAAAACTAATTTGTATTTTTCTTAATATTCTCTATGTTGGTGATATACAGACCATGTTTAAACTTTGGGGACCTGGAGTTGGATTAGTAATGGTCCAAAACTCACAGGGCTTAGAGTCCTATAAATAAATAAAATAAACAATAACCATCATGGTATAATAGGCCCTATTATAGAACACTCACTTCAGAAAGAATTCATTCTATCCTTGAAATGGTGGAAAGATGTCTTGTTATGTAAACATGGTGAAAGATTAAAAGTTAAATTGTGGGTGGTAGCAGAAGTATCACAAAGAAGAATGTTCTGTCCAAAACAATGGTGTGAGAAATGAAAGTATTTCAAGAACGAGTAAGAAATTCTCCCAGACTAGGAAATACTCAATGCATGATAACATCACTACAAATATCTCAATTGTTATTCCTATGTATTTTGTGCTTCCAATCATCCTATCCAAAATTTGTTTAAACCTCTGACCAGCTGAAACTCCATTTTTGCTTCTCTTATTCAAATTAGGTTTTCTCAATGGAAATGAAGAATACAGTTCTTCCTTACTTCATTTAAAATTAAGTAATGTACTCATAAGCAATGGATGCTTTTTAATAAGTCACTTAAGTCTCAGTCAAAACCATTTAGTACATCAGCCTATCAACTCCCCTGATGATACCACTGTGCAGAGAGTGTGCATCAATTGGCAGAGGTAGATGTGGGGAGTGGCTTGTGTGTGCTATTTTCTGAACTTAAAGCCAGTACTCTCACCAAATGGCTCTTCTCTTTAATGTAGGATCTAGTGTTCATTTTTCAAGTTGCCCTGCACATCTATAAATTGATTTTTCTCGGACATGCTCGCTAATACAATTCTTTCCCATCAATATTAGAAGGAACTTTAATGCAATTCTCAGATGCACTGTTATCCCCCAATGGTGACTCTTAGAAATGAGAAACATATAATTACTAGTATTCTGGTATAAATTTCAAAATGATACACAATTAGTGAATTGATCTGGCAAACTCCCCTGTGGAAATATACTCCTTAGAGTGCTCATTAGCTCTCCAGACTTGGGCACCATTTTAGTTCCTTTTCTTTCTAAATAGCAGCTCCCCTAGGGTTCACATAATGTATATTTTTTTCATTCCTAAGTTGCTTTAGCAACAATATTTGTGTATGATACCTGCTGAAAGTTCAGTCCCACTCAGCAAGTAGAACTGACAATGTCAACTTACCTGCTTTTGAAGAGTGTAACATAACGTCTGCTATTGTAACTAGGGCACTGCAAATGTCTTTCCTGTGACTGTCCCCCTCATTCTTTACAGAAACTTTGTCCTGTTGTCCTCACTTGCTGCTTTTATATATCATCTCTATTTTTTCAGCAATAAATGTTTGTTAAATGATACTTCCATACTGTTAGACATAGCAGCAAATAAATTGTTTTTAGTGCTGCTTTTTCTTGTATTTTGATCTCATATTTACAGGAATTCATGCCAATGCTTCTAGGAATGTGAGAGTTGAATATCATAAAAATATACTCATATTTATTCTCAAATTAAAAATGATGACAATAATAGACACATGGCTTTGTTTCAAATCTGATGAATCACAAACCTGCTCTTTAGTATAAAAAAGAAATATTTTGAGAATCTTTCATATTTCAGGGAAGGGAAAAGAATCAAACATGCAAAACTTAACCCTAGACATTAAGTGGTTAAGTTAGTCAGTTGCACCTTCCAGATATTCAATAAACAAGTAAACAGAATTTTTTTAAAAAATACACTCAATTCAAAATATAGAGGTTTGGAAATATTTTTCACCTAGGCAGAGCTCCCTGAGCAGATCATGTTTGTCCTTGCCCACTTCATTCCAAGAATATAGGTTTCTGGAGTTGAGCATTGAATGTAAGGTTTGTCACTAATTTCTCTTTTTTTTTTTAAAGAATTCGGTCCTTTTAGATATACATGACAGTAGAGTGCATTTGATATACAAACATGGAACATATCTTATTCTAAAGTGGATTCCAATCTTGGGATTGTACATGATGTGGAGATGTACATTGTGGTATATTCATATATGTACCTAGGACACTTGTGTTTCTTAACTGATCATATGAAAACTTGGCTGTGACCACACAACAAACCTCAGAATGTTCAGACTATGCTTCAAGAGGCAGTGTCTATAATGTAGAAGTCAAAAATCAACAACAAAGGTGATATGCGGACTGACATAAATATAACACTGGGACAGAATGTTTCATGGAAACCTGCCCGCGAAAGTCTTAGGTGAAAATATGGTACAGTTATGACCATAATCTGTATGACTTCACATATATTTACATGTGCACACACATCTATACATAATCACACACAGCAATGTTGAGTGTAAGCTGTTACATTTGGATGCTATTTAATATTATATCTGAAATGTCATATCTAACCATAATAGTTATGCAAAAAAAGAAAAAATATTATTATGTTTATTCTAATTTATAAATGAAGAAATTAAGATTTAGAGGAGAAAATTTGTATTCTAAATAATCAAGGAAAATCTGCAGGATAAGAATAGCTTCTCAAAATTTTGTATATGAAATACTTTTAATACTTTAGTACATTCATTGACTTCTACCTATTTCCAATGGCTTTTCACAGGACAATGCACCCATGAGGTTTACAGAAGATATGTAGGTGTGTGGGACACTTCCTCTGATAGACCATGATTAAAGACCTTGTCATCTATTTTTTCTCAGTCTGCATACATTTAATTTTCCACACTATTATTATTTCAGAACATTATTAAGTAAACAAATAACTGGCAACCAGATGCAATCAAAAACAAAGGTGAATTTGAAAAAGAAATTATTTCCAATATCCTCTGAATCTACAACCTTAAATTATTCCAAAGGCAGATTCAAGTATATTTTCAATGAATTATTCCATAATTTCACACTAGCATAACTACATAAGAATTACTTTATAAACTGTATAAAGTTTTTTGAAAAGCATATTTTCAAACTTAACCTTTGAAAACATTAAAGCAAAAACTCATTTCCTAAGACTAGACACAGTGTGCTTTTTACTGTTGTCTTATATTTAGGAAAGGTTCACCATTTCTTCACTCTTCAGATAAAATAAGGAGGGCCACTATCTTGGTGGACTTGAATATTCACATGGATTAGATACAACAGGTCTTCCTGTCATCATTTTCCCTCAGCTATATTTTCTTCCAGCTATTCACACAATCACCATGGGAACTTATGCCATCAGGGTCAACTCTGTCCTCAGTGTCTCCCATTCTCCTAGGCTCAGCTGGAACACAGCCTTCCTATGGAGGTGGTAGGAGCACCGATGAAGCCGTGCCACAAAGGCACATTTGAAGCCTCTATTTGTGTTATGCCTGTCAGGTGACTAGTGGTCAAACAAGTCACAAGGCCAGGCCAATGTAAGGAGTAGGAAATAGATTCCACCTGCAATGGGCCAGATGGCAAAGTCAATCACAACTTTCTATAGAAATGGGGACAGCAAAGAATGGGGACTAATATGCTATTTGCCATATGTATTATCTATATCTAACTATCTGGAGAAAGAAAGACTTATTTTAAGGACTTGGCTCACAACATTGTGAAAGCTGGCAAGAATAAAACGATCTTCAGGGCAGACTGCCAGGTTGGAGAATGGGAAGGGTTGGTCCTGCAGCTGGAGCCCCGAGGTAGTCTGGGGGCAGAATTTCCTCTTCCTTGGGAAGACCTAATTTTTTTCTCTTAAAATCTTCAACTGAATGGATGCATTCCATCCACATTGTGGAGGGTCATATCCAAAATTACCCTGTACTGTCTTAAATGTTAATCTCATCTTAAAACTACCTTCACAGCAATATCTAGTGATTTTTGACTAAATATCTGGGTACCATTACCTAACCAAGTTAACACATAAAATCACCCCGCCCTATTTACAGAGGAAAAGATTTGAGGGTTAGTTGAAAAAAGTCTAACTTGTATACCTTATTTCTCTAGCATCCCTTGTTCACTCATAAATTAAACTATTCTCTCCTTTTGAATATTTTATTTCTGCGTATATGCATCTCATATGCACTTTTTGCTTTAATTTTTGTTTGTTTTCACCTTTCAAACCACCAGTGTCACCATGGCCATAGGATGCTTGACTATTCTTTCAGTACTCCTTTATTTTCATGATTTTAATCATTATACAAGTATATGTCCCTTTAGATTGTTGTTAAATCATCTTGAAATCTTGAACTTCTAATTTTGGTCCTTTTTGCTTGTGGTAGATTTTTTTTTTAATTCAGTTTTTGTTGGTTTGTTTGGCTGATTTTAGTTTAACTTTAGAAGAGTTGCTTTTATCAGTGGGAACTTCCTGCAGCCGAGGTTGTGGAATGTCATTCCAGAGTGCTTTTGCTAGAAGCCCCAGGGGTATGAACAACTTGAGAAACATTTTTCCTAGTATTTCTGCTTGTGATTTTCTACCTAAGGCAGAATAAATTTAAATCCCTAATTTGCCTGATATTTAGTGTTTAAAATGCTCAAGAGAAGATCACCTCCAAAAGTGGTTCTCAAACTTGGCTGCACATTGAAATTGCACATGGAGCTTTAAATAAAGATTGATGCCCAGAGAGATTCTGATTTAATTAGTCTGCTAGAAATGGCCTCAGCAACCTTGTGAGCTTTGTTGGTTGTTTCTTTGTTATGAATTTGTTAGTTTATAAGACCTCAGGTATTTTAATGTGCAGCCAAGTTTGAGACCCACTGACATACAGCTACTGCTTGGTTGACTCTCTCCTCTGGTCATGAGTCCAACACGTTACCCAGGGCACTGCTCTTCCCTATAAGGGGCTTGTTGTATAGAGGTCTCCATTTATAGTTCCGTGACCTTGTCTAATATCCTGGAGAGATTACAAAGCCCAAACTTCTAGACAACAAAGAATAAAAACTAAGTGAGATCAGCCAATCCCAAAAATCCAAAAGCCGAATGGTCTCTCTGATAAATGAATGATGATGCATAATGCGGGGGGGAAGGGTGGCAAGAATGGAGGAAGGATAGCTGCATAGAGGGAAGGGAGGGGTGGGGGCGGGTGGGGGGTAAAAATAATAACAGAATGTGTGACAGATACCATTGCTCTGTGTACATGCATGAACGCACAGATGGTGTGACTCTACTTTGTGTAGAGCCAGTGAAACAATAGCTGTACTCCATTTGTGTTCAATGAATCAATAAGTAAATTTAAAAAAATAAAAAATAAAAAAATAAAAACTTCCAGGATTGATATATTCCTATGGTCACTAAGTGTTCATCTATATATCTATTAATCAAGTTTCCTTTTCCTTTTGGGAAGCTGGGAAATCTCTTTCTCTTTTTCCTGTAAAGATTTTTTTTTAATTATCTAGAAATTCTAAGTGCTTATTGCTGAATTTTTTCTAGTAATTATGTCTATTGTTATTATCTTTCAGACTCGGTTCACATGCCATTTCCTTTGGGAAGTATTCCTTTCAGTCAGAACTAAATCATTTCCAGGAGATTCCAGTAGTACCCTGTGCTTACCTGCATTAAACCCCTGTTGATGTCATGGTATCCTTAATATGTATACCTGTCATTCCTAGTAGGCTGTAGTAACTGAGGTTCATGGACTGTGTCATAAATGACTTTTTAAACCAAGCTGCTGTCACAGTTCATGGCACCTACACATATTAAACAACAGTGACAAATAAAGTGAGTGAACTAAAGACCCTAGTGCTTCTTGGTTTTGTTTTAGAAATCATGGTTGATAAGACATTAGATTATCTACAGCTCCATAATTGTTCACAGTAAGAGTTAGAGGCTAGAACCTGTGCGAACATAGTAGCCACCCATACCTGGCTATTTCACTTATCTTTAATTACTCTTAAAAGGTCAGGTCCTCACACACAATAGCCACATTTCAGTGGCTGGATAGCCACTGGTGGCTGATGATAACTATATTGAATGGCACAAACATATTATATATAATATGATATTATATATAATATATTCACATATATAATATATGTTTATATATATATATTCATCATTGCAGAAAGTTCTAAGGTACAGATAAAGCTAGAATATCTTTTTGAGGAAGTTATTTCCATTTTCTGGGAAAAATTATTCCAAAGGATCTCATTAATTCTCAAATGTTAGTTTTGCAGTAAATTGTAATGAAATCGTTGGAGACAAAAGCATTACCCATTTCCCTTTTCATAGAAGAGTTACATAAGATTTTACTGGTGTATATTCTAAGGCCTCAGATAGTATCTTGTTGGGGATTTTTCTTTCACAGTTAAGCAAACCAAGATTTAGAGAAGTTTAGCAGCTTTGCCAAATCCACACTGCTAGTGTTAAATAAGGAGAGTCAAGTTGTAATGTACAAAGAACTTACCCAGGGCTAAACCCTGTGTGCCACAGAGGAATCAGGCAGAGGTGGGTTTACTAAGATGAACATAGTTGCAAAGTACCTGAGGCTAAGACTCGGAAGAACTGCATTTGTGTCTCCACACTCCAGCATGATATTCAATTATGTGTGGTGCAGGAAATGTAGAAAAGTAGAGGCATCAAACATTGTGCCTATACTCACAACCTCGGCATGATCCTCAGGAGCCTCTGCCTTAGATTAGCTCTATATTTCCAGTGCGGCATCCCAGACACTCCTGGTGTACTATTTAGCATTGCAATAAATCAGTGCTCCCGCTCTAGGCCTTCAGCCCTCCACCGCCTCCACAGACGGACACATTCCAAGATGTTTATATTCCATTCCAAATGTGCATGCTTTTATACAGCTTGTAGTTATGAGAATGTCTTTGGATATTCATGGGCTATCCATCAAATAGGGGAAAACCAATTCTGTTTGGTAATTATTATCATAGAAATTCAAGCAAATATCAGAATGGAGTTTTTTTTTTTTTTTTTGTTTTTTTAACAGTCTTTAGGAACTTCTCTCTTCAACTATCTGAGTATTAGGCAAAATTATTTTGTTTGGAATTCACATTTTTTTATTAGTTTTACTCCTCATGATTTGTTTTAAAAAGCTTATCCCAGAGACATTTAATAGGTGTAACACACACACACACACACACACACACACACACATCTTTCTTCCTTAAGATGGAAAATAAACTATTAGTCTTAATGAGTAGGAAAGTATTCAGTACTTTCTGGAACTTCAGCAAGTTTGGTTACTGATAAGAGTGGGCAACTATAAATCCATTGAGTGAAATCAATTCTCTCTCTTTCTTCTTTCATTCCTAACATTAGGTTTAATTTAATTCATTTTTATATATTTTTTAGTTGTAGATGGGCACAATATGTTTATTTTATTTATTTATTATTAAGTGGTGCTGAGGATCAAACCCAGTGCCTCACATGTGCTAGGTGAATGCTCTATCACTGAGCCACAACCCCAGCCCTGATTTTATTTCTTTTTGAGTGAGAAAGAACATTTCCCTACCTAGTTCAAAACTTTCTCTGGGTGCTATGAGAACCAGAATCATCCTCAGAAATATACTTACCCTCAGAAATCACCAACACCAGCATCAGTGGCTTTTTCTCTCTACCATTTTCTGAGAGTAGAAGATGGACACTTTAAAACAGACTAAACGGAAAATGATTCTGCTGATCTCCAGTTTAGCACTGACTGACTGTTGAGGATAACATGCTATGGTTCTCACACAATATCAACTTCCTTTTTACTGGTCTCAGAAACACAGGTTAGAAATACTTATTTGAAATATGTGTTCTAATTATCCCTATTTGAGTGAGAAAGGATGAGGTCCCAAGGTGGGTGTTGGTGGGAAAGCTCATGAGTTGGTGGGAAAACACATGACTTTCAAAAATAAAGAGGGAGGAAGGAAGGAAGTGGAGTAGGGTGGGAAGGAATAAAGAGGGACGAAGGGAAGAACTGGGAGGGGGAAAATGAGTGTGTGTGTGTGTGTGTGTGTGTGTGTGTGTGTGTCAGAGTTAACAGCAGAGACTTATCCAAAGTTAATGTATTTAGAGATAAAAGGAAAAAAATGGCTAGTTTTAATTGTCTGGTCCTGTTAAACAAGTTTGCCAACCATATTATTTTGCATTTGTATATCTATGACATGATACAATCAGAAAGCATTCTCAGTGGAGTGCTATTTAACTGTATAAAATGAAATCCTGTTATCTGCAACAATATAGAGAACTAGAGATCATTTCATTAAATGAAACATGATCTCACTCACATGTGGAATATAAAACAGTTGATTTCATAGAAGTTGAGAGAGAGTTAGTAGTCACAGAGGCCAGGGAGGGTAGGGCCAGTGACAGGGAAAGATTGATCAGTGGGTGCAGAGTTAGATGAAGAAGTTTTGTTGTGCTGTTGCACAGCGGTGTGACTACAGATAAGAATTATGTAGTGTATATTTCCAAGAGCTAGAAGAAAAAATTTAGAATGCTTTCACTTTTCATCTTCTATCATCACTTTTATTTGTTCCCCTTAACTCTTTTGTTTTGTTCTCAGGAGGTGATCATAAGAATCTGTCCCTTCAATACCAAACATTATTCCCATTGAGAGTCAATTATTTTGAACTTTTCTAAACTTGTCTGGAAAAGCTTGGAAATCCCTCCTGATCATTTAAAAATACATGAATGGATGCATATAGGGAATGCAAAATGAAAAGCTATATTACTAAAAACTCTGATGAATGGAGAATTAAATTAGTCCCAGAAATAGGATCAAGAGCAGTAATAAAATATCTTTCATTCTTTTTCCTCACTTCTTCATGATGATTTTGTCTGCATTCTATTTCTTCTAAGTCAGAAGAAAACAAGAAATAGAATACAAAATAAAAATATTAATTAACAAAACTCTGAATAAAATATTTCATATCCCCACCTATCACCTCTTTAAATCTCTTCTTCTTATAATAGGTGGCACTTTGTTTCCTTTGTGCCTAATGGACTCTTCTCCCAGTTTTAATTCTCTCCTCAACATGCCTTTTCACCTTCTCTCTTTTGTTATATTATACATCGGTCACTTTCATGGGGAAAGGTAGTTTCTGAAAATAACTTGACCAATATTCATTAGTCATACATTCTCTCCAGCAAAGCCCAATATCTGGCCTACTGCCCAAATCTAACTTCTGCCTCCCACCAACACAGTCATTTTCGCATTCTTATCTCTGTCCTGAAGTTTAAAAGATCTGATCCCTTCTTCCAATTCTGCCTTTGTATGAACAGCACCTTTTTCTGAGTCTCAGTTTGCTCACCTGTAACCCCTAAGTTTTATTCCATTTCATTTTTAACTTCTCTAGAATCCCAAAGACCCAGATTTAGAAGTTTCCATCACAGACATCATGCTTCAGCTTAGTGGACATGGGTAGCATCTATTGTGCTTTGTCAAGGGTATTATTGGGTAGCAAGAGGCCTCTGTACATTTTTATGGTGCATGAGTTATGCTCTTTCTCTCTTTCTAATTGGAATATTCATCCTTTCATTTATCAATATTCACTCTTTGAATATCCATTTTATGAATGCCTACTACCTTCCAGTCATATGGCTATGCACCATGAATTCAAAGACAATGTCAGAGACATGCATTTTAAACAAACCTTGGCATTACTCCATAATAACTAAACATTAAGAACAGAGTGCAATGTTTTTCCATACATCACCTGAAGAAAATGGGAGACATGATCTCAGAATATAAGAAGGTCATCTTTATAAAGTTTAAAAGAATATTCATATGGAATAAAACAAGTCCTATTTTACAGAGGAGTGGGAGAGGATGAAAGTGTACATATTATTTTTCCTAAAATATAAGAAAATGTTAGCTGGATTATTATAGGAAATTATAAGTATTATTGATTGATTGATTTTTAAGGTTTTTGTTTCTTGTGTATGCCATGCTGGGATTGTGTTCATGGCCTCATGCATGCAGGTATTCTGATACTGAGCTACACCTCAAGCACTATTGTGAATATTTAGTAGTAAGAAGAATATGCCAGTACCACTAATTTGGAAAGATAACTCCATGGAAACTACCCACAGTTTCTCAACGATATTTCCTTATGATCACATAAGAAATAGTTCATGAATTGTTAGGATTATGAAGCTTATTTTCCAATGCCAAAGCTTGCTTGTATGGCCTGAATTCTCAGCATGCTCCACTTACAGCTAATATTTCTGCCATTGTAACCCTTTTCCATTCTGAAACAAAACTCACTTTCTCTTGACTCTACGTCTTTGCAAATGTTCTCTTGTATGCCCCAAATATCTGTTTCCTTTAATCTATTGGGAGACATACAATTAACTTCTCAAAGATAATCTGAAATTTTCCTTCAGGAAATTTCCAATGACGTTTCAGTAAATGTTATTAATTTTCTTCTCTGTACATAACAATTGCATGTAATAATATATATCAATATATTTGTTTTAGTTAGATTTTTCACTTCTATGGCCAAAAGATCTGACAAGAACAATTTTAGAGGATGCAAAGTTGATTTGGGGCTCATGTGTTCAGAAATCTCAGTCCATAGACGGTGGCTTCATTGCTTTTGGCCCAAGATAAAGAATATCATGGCAGAAGGGTGTGACAATTGAATGTAGGTCCGGGCATCACACCAGGAAGCAGAGAGAGACTGTTCTTCTTACCATCTACAAGATATAAATGCCAAGAGCTCCCCTCCACCAATGACTCACCTCCTCCAGCTACTTCCTACCTTCCTATAGTTACTATCCTACCCCTTGATAGGGATTAATGCCCTGATTAGATTATGGCTCTCATAACTCAATTAATTTCACCTTCTAAACTTTTTTGCATTGCCTCACTCAAGAACTTTGGGAGACACCTCACATATAAAACATAACAATATTTTGCATTTAAGTACTTACATTTTTATACATTAGAATTCTAACTCCTCCAATCTTAAGATTATGTCAAATTTACATGAACAATTCAAAACTCTACGAAACACTGTTAGTAATATACGAATGTGTATGTGACTAAAATGAACAAATGAACAAATTAATTCTATGTCTACTATAAAACCCATTTGATTTTGCAGAATGATTTAACTGCTCATATAAGAAGAGAATATAAATTAAACTAGTAGCTTGTTTTATAGACCAGTTTATAAGTCAACCCATCCCTTTTTGGTAATTTTGCTTCAAAAATAGGAGTTAGATCAATTTCATGGAAAAGGATCTCTACCCCAAACACAGGAGAAATAGTTCCTCTTGTTGGACTTAGAATTAGTAAATATTTAGTAACAGATGTGTAAATAGGCAATTGTTTAGTGTAATTAATTGAACTAAAATTTTTCCTTGCTTCATATAGTTGGTGCTTAATGTTAGATTTTTTTCATAACAATACTAGTTCTTCCACAACCCTTTGCATATTTCAGTTCATTTTTTGCAGGCAGGTTACTAATCTCAAAAAGCATATACAGAGAATGAAAAAAATGATTGCTACTATGGGAACAACATCTCCTTGCATTTCTGACTTTTATTTATAAACTGGAACCATCATAATGTTGCAATAATGCAAGGAAAAGAGAACGTTTGTATTTAACTGTACCTAGAGTTCTTTTAGCTGCCACTTAGAAAGATCTAAACATTTTACACAGCATGATTTTAGAAAACTTTTGACCTTTTTAGGTTTTATTTTATTTCTTTAATTTTTTTTGTTCCAAATGCCAGGAACCATCAAGGCACTTGTCTTAAAGGAAAAGGTCACCCCAAGGAAGAAAGTTAGCCCTGAGTTGAGTGACAGTGTTTCTCTGCTGTCTAATCCAGGTTGTCAAGCACTAATTGTGGAGTGTCTGGATGATAGCTTACTCTCTGCACTGATCCTAGATGTACAAGGATGTTTCAGAACTTCTGCAGCTATTTCAAACACAAATCTGGTGAAATGTGACAAACATCCAAATCCAACTGTCATGGTAAGTGGAAGAGAGTATCTTAAAATGCATGAGTCTTTGTGAAAGTCAGTTATATATATTCCAAATAGAGGTGGTATTTATTTGAAAGTGATTCATCTTCAACCTAGATTATCATTATGGAGGGGCCACAATAAAATAATTCCCATGTAGGAGTATGGTTTTGCTTATACAACAATGTATTCTTGATTGAATACCAGTTTTGCTATAATTATAAGATAGAATAAGCACATAAAAGCACGGGGTTGTTTTTTTTTTTTTTTCCTGGTGAAATAAATCACATTGAAGACTTGTCCTTAAAAGCCAACTTTAAAAATAAATAAGGTTGCACTAAGTGAATATCGTGAAATTATTATAAGTATTATAGAATGCTGTATCTGTGTAGGACCTTCTAATCTACTACTCAAGACCAGTGTGTGTGTGTGTGTGTGTGTGTGTACGTGTGTGTGTGTGTGTGTTTGCCCAACAAACATGGGGGATGAGCTGAAGCTAATCACCTTGCCCAGGAACTACAATCATTACTGATAAACTCAGGGCTGGAACCCTATTTCAATATCAGTTCTCTAGAGCACTCTGTGCCCATGAGGTTTGTGCTACTAAATGCACAGGTAACTAGAACTTTGCATATGTACACATTGGAATGATGGATTGGTTTCAGGAAATGTCACTGTAGAGCCAATTTATTAGTCTAGGCATTACAGTCTTACAAGAGGAAAATGAAGTCAAAGAAATTAGAACTGTAAGATAAAGTTTATGATACAATTCACAAGTTTGGGATTTAGACAGTCTATGATTACCAATATTAGGATATGTACTATCTTACTGAATCCATGATGTTAGACTTAAAAAGTATCTCAATGTTTAAGAGGGATATAATTGGGGGCAATAAACAAAAACATAAATTAAATGATATGGAGAATAT
>JAJEJO010005783.1:237934-261290 GCA_020662805.1 Glaucomys volans | reverse complement strand
GAATCATGTCATCAGCAAATAGGGATAGTTCGAGCTCTTCTTTTCCTGTGCGTATCTCTTTAATTTCTTTGGTTTTTCTAATTGCTCTGGCTAGAGTGTCAAGGACAATGTTGAAGAGAAGTGGTGAAAGAGGGCTTCCCTGCCTTGTTCCAGTTTTCAAGGGGAATACTTTCAATTTTTCTCCCTTTAGAATGATGTTGGTTATGGGCTTGGCATAAATAGCCTTTACAATGTTAAGGAATGTCCCTACTATCCCTATTTTTTCTAGTGTTTTGAGCATGAAGTGACATTATATTTTATCAAATGCTTTTTCTGCATCTATTGAAATAATCATGTGGTTCTTAACTTTAAGTTTATTGATGTGGTGAATTACATTTATTGATTTCCAAATGTGGAACCAATGTTTCATCCCTGGGATGAAACCCACTTGATCATGGTGCACTATTTTTTAAATATATTTTTGTATGCAATTTGCTAAAATTTTGTTAAGAATTTTTGCAACTATGTTCATTAGGGATATTGGTCTGAAATTTTCTTTCCTCAATGTGTCTTTCTCTGATTTTGGTATCAGGGTGATATTAGCTTCATAGAATAAGTTTGGAAGGGTTCCCTCCTTCTCCATTTCATGGAATACTTTGAGGAGTATTAGAATGAGCTCTTCTTTGAAGGTCTTGTAGAACTCAGGTGTGAATTCATCTCATCCCGAACTTTTCTTTGTTGGTGGGCTTTTGATGACTTCTTCTATTTCATTGCTTGAAATTGGCCTATTTAAGTTGTGTATGTCCTCCAGATTCAGTTTGGGTGGCTCATATGCCTCTAGGAACCTGTTGATGTCATCAAGATTTTCTATTTTGTTGGAGTATAGATTTTCAAAATAGCTTCTAATTATGTTTTGTATTTCAATAGTGTCTGTTGTGATATTTCCTTTTTCATCACAAATTTTAGTAATTTGAGTTTTCTCTCTCCTTCACTAACGAAGACGTTAGTGTAGCTAAAGGTTTATCAATTTTGTTTATTTTTCAAAGAACCAACTTTTTTTTTTTCAATTTTTTGAATTGTTTCTTTTGTTTCAATTCCATTGATTTTCCCTCTGATTTTAATTATTTCCTGTCTTCCATTACTTTTGGTGATGATATGTTTCTCTTTTTCTAGGGCTTTGAGCTGTAATGTGAGGTCATTTATTTGTTCACTTTTCATTCTTTTATTGAATGAGCTCCATGCAATGAATTTTCCTCTTAGCACTGCTGTCATAGTATTCCAGAGATTTTGATATGTTGTATCATTGTTCTCGTTGACCTCTAAGAATTTTGTTATTTTCCCCCTAATGTCTTCTGTTATTCATGCATCATTCAAAAGCATATTATTTAGTCTCCAGGGATTGGAGTAGTTTCTGTTTTTTATTTTATCATTGATTTCTAATTTCATTTCGTTATGATTTGAATACAATACAAAGTAGAATAGAATACAAGGTAGTATCTATCTTTTTGAATTTGCTAAGAGTAGCTTTGTGGAATAACAAATGATCTATTTTAGAGAAGGATCCATGAGCTGCTGAGAAAAAAAATGTATTCCCTTATTGATGGATGGAATATTCTATATATGTCTGTTAAGTCTAAATTAGCAATTGTGTTATTGAGTTCTATGGTTTGTTTGTTCAATTTTGCTTGGAAGATCTGTCCAATGGTGAGAGGGGTGTGTTAAAATCACCCAGTATTATTGTGTTGTGGTCTATTTGGTTCCTGGAATTGAGAAGGATTTCATTGACATATGTGGATGCACCATTGTTTGGGGCATCAATATTTATGATTGTTATGTCTTGCTGATTGATTTATGCTTCCCTTAAGCAGTATGAAATGTCCTTCTTTATCCCATCTAATTTTGGCTTGAAGTTCACTTTATCTGATATGAGGATGGAAATCCCCACGTTTTTACTGAGTTCATGTGTGTGGTATGCTTTTTCCCATCATTTAACCTTTAGTCTGTGGGTATCTTTTGCTATGAGATGCATCACTTGGCAGCATATTGTTGGGTCTTTCTTTTTAATCCAATATGTCAATCTATGTCTTTTGATTGATAAGTTCAGACCATTAACATTCAGGGTTATTATTGAGATATGATTTGTATTCCAAATCATTTTGGCTTATTTTGGTTTTTAACTTGACTTGGTTTCTCCTTTATTTGGCTATTCCTTTAGGGTAGTTTCTACCTATGCTGGTTTACATTTTTTATCTTCATTTCTTCCACATGGAATATTTTGCTGAGAATATTCTGTAGTGCTGATTTTCTATTTGTAAATTAATTTAGCTTTTGTTCATCATGGAAGGATTTTATTTCATCTTCAAATCTGAAGGTAAGTTTTGCTGGGTATAAGAGTCTTGATTTGCATCCATTTTCTCTCAGGGCTTGGAATATGTTGTTCCAGACCCTTCTTGCTTTTAGGGTCTGTGTTGAGGAATCTGCTGATTACCATATTGGTTTCCCCCTGCATGTAATCTGATTTTTTTCTCTCGCAACCTTTAAAATTCTATCTTTATTTTTTGTATGTTTGGTACTTTCTTTAGAATGTGTCCTTGGTGTTAATCTGTTGTAGTTTTGTACATTTGGTGTCCTGTAAGCTTCTTGTATTTGACTTCCATTTCATTCTTCAGATGTGGGAAATTTTCTGACATTATTTCATTGAATAGATTATTCATTCCTTTGGTTTATATCTCTGTGCCTTCCTCAATCCCAATAATTCTTAAATTTGGTCTTTTCATGATATTCCATAATTCTAAAAGGCTTTGTTCATGAGTTCTTAGCATCTTCTCTTTGGTCATCTTTGTTTTCAAGATTAAATATTTTGTCTTCAATGTCTTAGGTTCTGTCCTGCAGGTGATCTAGCCTATTGGTTTTGCTTTCTACTGAGTTTTTAATTTGGTTTATTGTTTCCTTCATTTCAAGGATTTCTGTTTGCTTTTTTTTTTTCAACATCTCTATCTCTTTATTGAAATGATCTTCTGCTTTCTGCATCTGTTCTTTTAACTTTTCATTGGTGCAATCATTTATTGCCTGCATTTGCTCTCTCATCTCATCATTTGCTTTTCTGATCATTTTAATTATGTACATTCTGAACTCCTTTCTGACATTTCTTCTACCATGCTCTCACTGGGTTCTGTTGAGGCAGCATCTAGGTTTGTTTGAGACACTTTCGTCTTCTCTTTTCTCATGTTGCTCATGTATCTTCCCTTCTATCTGTGAAAATCTGAGGTATTTCAGCTTCCTCCCATAGACCTGTGGTGTCCCTGCAGGTTTTCAATACCTCACCTCCTAGTCTTCAGTAGCACTAGACCAAGGGCTTGGGCCAGGCTGGAATAAGACAGGGCCTCTGGGCTGGGCCTCCTGGAGTGGAAGTCTCATGTGTCTGTGCTGTGCCTGCTTCCCCCACGCTGAAGTCTCCCACTTCCATGCTGTGCTGGCCATCCCTGAGGAAGTCCCACAGGAGTACTCCAGGCCAACGTCCCGGGAGCGAAACTCTAATGAGTCTGCACTGGGCTGTTGTCCTTCCATTTTTAAATGAGGTTGTGATCAACAAAGAGATATAATTCCCAGATACCTCATCAAAGAAAGACTTTTCCTGATTACTGGTAGTGGGCATTTGCAGGCAGCATTGGGCTGTCAGTTTCTTTAGCAGTTGCCTCTGTGGCAGAAAGTTACCTTACCCAAGGACAACTACTTTGGGGGGCAGCCCACACTCAGTGACTTTGGATAGGGATATAAAGATCTGGCCATTTGGGGCACAAATGAGAGAATTCTGAAAAGTCACATTAGTTTTAGAGCTACCATGGGGCTGGACAGCATTCCTCTTTGGTCTACTGTGTAGCTGGGTTATCTCTTTGCCAGGCTTGCTGTCTCTTCATCTTTTCCAAGTGTGTTGCTCTAAGACAAATATTTAATCAAACTTTGGTCTATTAAACTTTGCCTTAAAGTCACTTCCAGAAAGTCTAACTTGTCATGAGGTTGCTATAAAGATGCAAAGAGATAATGGTGCATATGAAAATATTTTACATGGAGTAAGTGTAGACACTACATGGATGATAGTTTCATTACAGTTCCTATTTCATAAAGAGGCAGCACATTGTCTTCTGAATATCCTAAACTGGCTCATTTTAACAAAACACTTTCTCTAAATATAGTATTTTGTCCTTTGAAACATGGTCTGTTATATTATAGTAATTTTTCCAGAAGTTTAAATGTATAGTGTTGGAGGTATTCCTATTTATCTTTGATCATAGTTATCATATTGAATGGGAATTGTACTAGTACCAGACCATGTTTTAGGTTGCCTATGACGATAGTTATAGGTAGTATCTGCTAAGAGTTAGAAACCACTCTATCTGGAACTTGCTGCTATTCTAAAGTATGATAAAGAATCTGTATTTAGATGGACATATGAAGGCAAACTATTAGGTAGGGATTCAAAGATGGCGGAGGCAAGGTACAAGAAAAATGGTGCTGGAGGACAGGACAGGGAGATGTTTACATCATGTCCCTGTTTACACTATGTCCCATTACCATGACAACAACTGCTACTAAGGACTTATGGCCCATGATAATTCCCACCACAGGTTCAGTACTCTAAAATGACCAAATGAGGTAAAATGGACAGCATTCTAACTAGGTTTTCTAAAGTAACCAATGGGGTAAAATTGAACACTATTCTAATCAGGGATTATAAGGGAACAAATGGGTAAGGATTTTAATCCATCCATATAGGGAAAAGAATGCTTCAAAATCTAGCATATAAGACACTTATTTCCAGACATCAGCTTTGAGCCTCTTTCTGTTGCTCAGCCCACTCTGTTCTGTGTTGCAGAGTGCTACTTTCACCTTCACCTTCAATAAATCTGTACTTTCCTTGTTACTTCTGTGTGTCTTGCTCATTTTTTTGTTCAGAACACCAAAGACCTAGACCCCAACTGGACACTCCATTTGATAACAGAAAGGTGTTCAAGAGCAAACGTGAAGAACACGGAAACGTTGTGCCCAAGGATTCAGTGACTCTATCACTTCTGGAATGGAATGGTAGGAGCCCAATTACTCAGCCTCCTATACAGATTTCAGTGTCATACTAAGTCTAAGCTGCAATTATTTGGACTAGGGGAGTTTTCTTTCTTTCTTTTTACTCCTCTTGCAAAAGATTTGTTGTCAATAGCAATCCATTCAGGTTCAGTGTCTGGTGCTTCAAGAACTACAGCTTCCCTGAAGTGAGTGGAGATTCATAGCTGATAGCAAACCATCACTGAGAATGAGTTCACACCAGCAAAGCAATAACTCCATTCAAAGGACCAGCGGTTCAGTCTGATAGTGTCCTCCTGAGAAGAATAGTTTCCCCTTTAAGCACTAGGATGTGATGAAAAGGTAGGAAAAGGTTGCTTTGTCAATATTTCTCAACAGATTTACTTTGGATAGTGATGACCTACCTCAGCTTTATAAATCATCTCAAAAGTTAACTTTTGAGTTCATGCTGAAATATGTCTCTGCTGGGAACAATCTTCCTTTGATAGAAGAGTTAACACAAAGCTTTTTTTTTTTTTTTCATTTTCGTTAGGAAAATCTTACTTCTTTTTGACATTTCTCACTATCTTATCTAGGTTTGATTTCACCAAATAGACAAAGGACTTGAGAAAATGTCATTTGTTTTTGTGTGACTCATCCCTGGAAGCTGTCTGTAGAGATTAAATGAATCAGCAACTTTGCTTGACTTCATCTAGAGATGAAAGCTTAAACTATGTGCACCAGATGATGGAACATTTGTCAGGTGAGTGAAGTTAGTTGATTTACAGAAGGAAAAGTCAGCAATGCAGATCTATTTTGTCTGTTTAGGAGGTCCAGTGTTCCTGTTACAATTTAACCTGGATGAACCACCAGATTCTCAGTAATTGATACAGATGGGTGGGTCTTTCCAGCAAAATACATAAAACATCATAGATTCATTCCATATTGTCACTTTTTATCATATTTTTGTTTGTTATAAACATTCACAGGCCATCTAATTGTGTAACTATTTATATGAAATAAAATGAATTAAAAAAGAATATCCTGTGAAAATTAAATCTCCCTCCCCTTTCTGGCCTAGGTCATACAATATTCCTATCAAAGGTAACCACAGTTACAGAGCTATTCAATGTATAAGCGAATTAATACCTGCATACTTACATTCAGTCATATAATTCCTTTTCCTTTATACAAATAATTGTGCACTCTATTTCCTGTTCTTCACCTTGCTTCTTTAAAAATACATCTTTGATCACAAAATTTAAAAAAAGAATTTAAAATGCTGTTACATTGTTCACAAATGCAATAAAGTCATTCTTGGGGCTCCTTTAATTTTATGCTATATTAATTATCCAAAGTAAAGCAGTTTGTCATGAATAGAATTATTTCTTGGGTGGTGAAAGATTTAACTGTACCTCTGCTGGCATAGACCTGATTTGCAGGTTTGGTGGGTTTAAAGGATTCCCGGATAAAAGAGGGCTTTGCAACAGTTTCTCCACCTCAGTCTTTCCCTTTTTTTTTTTGGGGGGGGGTCCATCATTACATACACTTATTCAATTCCTTTAGAGAGGGTACAGGTTATATAACAGACATTTAATTAATTGATAAGGATTAGAAAAGTGTAAAGGAACCAGTTCTAAAATGATACTGCGATAAAGGTGGTTCAGTCGCAAAGAGAAAGGAGGCCAGATTAAAAAGCAACATACAATTCAGGGTATGTGTAAGTGTGTGTGTGTGTATCTTATCATACATGAAAAGCATATATATATATGCATATATATATATAAAATATTTTACACAATAGGAATATATAATCTTATTATATATACACATGCATGTGAAGGATATGTTTACCTACCTGTCCTCCAACCCCACACTAAATGATCCCACCACCAAAACTTATCCCATGACCTGGCCCTGGCCCCTGCCCACCAAAAGTAACTAACTCCTCCCCTGGCCTGTCTCTACTAAGGCTGCATATAGAACCCAGTAGCCATTTTTATTCCCCAAAATGAGCCACATCACATGTCAGACTGATTGACTCTGCCACTGAATTACGAAGAGCTTGCTGATCCAAAGTCTGCTTCTGGCTTCCTCCCTCCATCATTTGTGTGCCATGTACTTTCAATACATGGTAGATTGCTTGCCTCTCAAGCATAAGACCCTGGGTTCAATCCTCACAGTATGTGTGTATGCATGTGTCTATGCATGTACACATACGTGTGTGTATGCATATACATATATATACATGTGTGTGTATACATAGGACACATTGATCACACAAAGGGAGTGGTGTGTATACTTCCTAAGTTAGAGATTTCCTAGTGCAAAAAGTACCACTTGAGTACAGTTAGGGAGAGCTTTCTGACAACAGCAGAACACATGTTTTGATTTTTCCAGTTGACTGAAGTCAAATTCAAAGAGCATAAATTAGAAGGAAGACGACCTTGAGCAAGCGGAAAGGAAGTTCATAAAGAAAAAAATCAATATTTTCTATGGTGCACATGTTTAGATATGACTAGAAGTTTAAGTGTAGAGGTGGACACATTGGAGAAGCAGATGGAGACATACAGAAAAGAAAGTTTGTTTAGCTAATGGAAAGTATGCAAGGGTGACATTTTATAGGGGACATCCCATTGAAATATTTAAGAAGAAAGATGTTGATCAGTGTTTTAGAAAAATATTACATCTAGTTAAGTTTGATAAAACCTGGAAGAGGAAGACACTTGAGGTAGAAAAAATGTTTAGATGATATTTTTCAGGGTTGCATGTAATAAGGATCATGAAAAACAGTAGCAGTAGGATCAGGGTGAGAAATTATGTGGAACAATGTCTGATACAAATTCAATGAATTTAGTGAAAACTTACTAATAAAGGGAATGAATTAAAGTGAAAAAGACTGAACTTGAGGGTCCCCTTTCTGAAGCAAGAACAACTTTACTACTGAGAGAAGGAAGCTAACGGGATGAAACCCAGGTCAAAGAAGAGGGAGGACAACAGAGATGGCCCCCTGCCTCCATCCTTTGTAACAGGAGATAACTAAATCTGCAAGTGTATATCACATTGCTTTTCTTTCTATAAATCATAATCACTTCTGTGGATCACTTCTGTGGCACTGGTTAGCAATCTTCCTGTTTCTCCCCAGTTTAATCAAAGTGCACAAAGTTCATTTTTCCTTTTCCATTGTTATGGTTTAGATGTGGTGTTCCCCAAAAATGCACATGTGAGACAATGCAAGAAGGTTTGGAGGAGAAATTATTGGGTTATAGCCATAACCTAATCAGTGGATTGATTCCTGATAGGACTAACTATGTGGCAGGTGAAGGCAGGTGGGGTATGGCTGAGGGAAGTAATTCATTGGAGGCGTGGCTATGGGGTATATATTTGTATCTGGTGATGGAGCCTCTCTCTGCCTCCTGTTGGACATGTAAGTGGTTTCCCTTTGCCACAGTCTTCTGCCATGATATTCTGCCTCGCCTCAAGCCCAGAGGAATGGAGCCTGCTGTCAGTGAATTGAGACCTCTGAAGCTGTGAGCCCCCAAATAAATGTTTCGTCCTCTACAGGTGTGCTGGTTGGGTCATTTAGTTACAGTAGAGAAAAAGCTGACTAAAACATCCATCTTCTGTCTATTTTTTATATAGACAGGCAGCTGAATCCAGCCAGCAGGGGTGCAGGCACGTTCCCTGGGATAGACTACTGGTATGAAGGGAAAGAGGGAGGGGATGATAGCTCCCAGGAAAATATGGTGGATGTTGATGATAAAAACTCTCTACCTTGAAAAGTATTCATTATGTTACTTACTCCCTAGTTAGCATTATTGCTAAATTACATTTTCAAATGGGCTCATTGACATAAAACAAGTAATATTAACTATTTCTTCATATACTTTTTATGTACAAAGGAGTGTTGTGAGGAATTGTCTACATATCTGCCACATGAACTGAAAAATATGTCTTGTTTAGGTCATTAAGAAAAATAATATACATTATTGCATCTACTTACTTTAGAAAAATAGGAAATCAAGATACAAGGAATAGTGTACATGACCTGACAACCAGTATTAAATAAATACATGCCATTGCTTATAAACTCAGTTACCAATTTTGTGTTATATAAAATGTCTCAATCTAAATATGTGCAAGTAGATTATTTGCCATTATTTTGATCAGGCTCTGCTATTGGTTAATCATGCTGGTCTTTGCAAGTCACCGAACTGTTTTAGCATTCTATTTTATCATTTTTTAATAATATAATAACAAAACTGCCCAAGTTACCTCAGAGCTCTGAAACAGAATAATGATGATGATGCCATGAAAAAAAATATTTGGGGGGCTAGGGATATAGCTCAGTTGGTAGAGTGCTTGCCTCGCAAGCACAAAGCCTTGGGTTCAATCCCCAGCACCACAAAAATAAAAATAAATAATAAAAAAAATATTTTGAAGAGCATAATTCTTGAATGGCCCAGTCATGTTTTCCTTACCACAAATGTTTTAGTTATGGATTAACTCTGAAAATTGCATAAGCCAGGTGTTCAGTTAGCAGATCACTGAGTAAGATATGATTTACCTTCAGTAAAACAGGATCTAGTAGGAATTCACTGGAAAAAATGGTATGATTTTTTTAAAAACCTCAAGAAAACAGCAAAATCATATATTTAATGCAACCTCTGTAGGATGAGGCTAAAATTTGAGATCAGACTGAATGCAAGCATTTCACAAAATAGGTACATCAAACTATGTTGCATATACCTAAGGAGTTCTGAAAAGCCTCTGTCAGTGTTCAGGGAGCTAGTTGTATTAGTGAACATTTGCATTCAGTTGCATGTAATAGAAAATGAAGACATTAGAGATACCAACAAGAAACAAGGTCTTGTTGTTAACAAAACAATATTTTGTTATCAAAAAAAATATTTTGGGAGTATGTAACACAATATTGGCTAATTGTTCAGGTCTATACAGCAAAATAGCTGAAATTCTCATGAAATTTCTTTGATCAATATCCATGAGATGTAGCAGACACCAGCAATGATATTCAATAATCACAACTATCAGTATAATAGAGACATAAAAATAATTGAAATGGATACCTGAACAAGAAAAATGGGTTGAGAATAAGCAACCACTGAAGCCACATGGGGAAATAACAGTTTAGTATCAATTTTATATGAATGCTTCTGGTAGAAAGAAATAAGAAAGCATCAAAAGGACATATTAACTGAATCATCACTTTAAAAATTTTCCAACAACACTTCACAGTGATTCTGCAAATATTTCATGGATCTAACTAGGTTCTGTCAAAGAAGCTAGGAAACCTAGAGCCATTTTTGGTTTTGTTTAGCTTCCTTATTGGTTTGTTTACTTGTCTGTTTATTCATAAATTGAGCACAATTCTTTCTCCAATAAAATTAGAATTATCTTACTACAGAAGAAAGGGAGGAATTGCTTTGTGCCAAAAATGTCTGCAATCTCGCAATTTCTTCTGTAATGTCTGGGGCCAGAGGAGTTATCTTGATACTCTGACAGAAAATCTAAGAAACTCAGACTTTAACCCTATTTTACTTGAGTTGATAATGTCAGCAACTACTTATATGTTGATTTAGTTTAACAAAAAATTAAATAAATCTTGCTTAATCACTATTGTTTCATTTATTCATGTTATAAAACAGAACACAATTTGTAAGAAATTCACACTACTGAAGAGCTTGGTCAACTTTATACAGTCTATAACTAGACTTAAGTATGCGAATTATATCATTCTTCCCCAGTTGGTGGAAGCACCTTTCTCAATATGCTTCTAGGCTAGGTTCTTATTGTCTCAGAATAGAAGGCTGCTAGGAAAAGAGAATGAATCAGACATTACTTTCCTTTGTTCATATATGAATACATGACCAGTGTAACCCTACATCATGAACAACCAAAGAATAGGAAGTTATATTCCATGTATGTTTAAAATATCGAAATACATTCTATTGTCACGTATAATGTTCTCAAAAGAACAAATGAAAAATTTTTAAAAGAGTGAATAGGCAGAAGTTGAGAAGAAGGTTTAAAACTTGAAATTAATGCATATTGTAAGGCAAAGAATTGAAACTGGAAGCAAACAATTCTATTGCTTTGAGGAAGAGAGTTGTGCACTAAGTAATAAAGATAAAATATGAACTTCCATGTTATAAACCAATAAATCATCAAGTATAATAGTTGGAGTATCATTTTAGCCAGTAAAATTTGGTACTTATCCAGTGAAAGGACATTTAAAGGTGAGAGAGAAATTGGTACTGAGAACTTAGTCATACAAAAACTAGAAGTCAGTGGAAGAAATCCAGTTACTGAGAGTTTAGATCCCTGAGTGGAATCTTGATTGACTCCATGTACTAAGGTAGGAACTCATGAGACAAGTCAAAGAAAGAAAACAATAAAAAAAAATGTGCTAAAAATGTGCTTGAAAATTATAACAAAACCCAGTGCATGTGGACTGGGATCCAAGTATAATAGTGTTCTCTACTCTAGGTTATAAGGTTTAAAACTGAATTGCTAAGTTTACATCATTGAATTCCTTAGAATTCTTCTTGAATATCAAGGTTGACTTCACAATGAGACAGAAAAGAAATAAACCTTCCAGTAGAGGTTAAATTGCTTAGTAGTATCAATGTGAGCAATTGGGTGTGGAAATTCCAAGTAGGTCATTACAACCTGAGCATCCTTTTATGACTTTCAAGACATTCAGATACAGAAGGACCAAACGTTTTATAATGCCTATAACAAGTTCTATTTTAGTTTAGCATAGGAAGCAGTTGTATGTAAATTGAAAGATGCAGGAGTTCATATTAAGATGAGAAACGTTAATGAGAAAGTGCTATATGGTATTGTTATTATCACTGAATTCCAATTTAATTTGATTTTTAATGCCATTTTAACAGTATTCATTAAGGCAAATAAAACAGTTGAAATTGAACCTGTTAAGGAGTAATCAGAATTGATAACAGTAACAAATATAGGTCAAGAAAGGGTGAGCCACAGATACTGTGTCTGTGTCTATGCCCTTGTCTTAGAGCAGTGGTAGAATTCATTGGTCACTCAGAAAGGTAAACTGCAGAAATTTAACTCTAGTTAGAAGGAGATTGATGGGAATAAATATGAGATAGAGTGAATGTGAAATGAATATATAATTCCCTCATGTATCAAGTTTAAGGCTTTATTTACTATAAACATATTCTTTAAAAATGAAAATGACCTTGAAAATTCTGAACTTTAAATTACCAGACACAAGACCTATGTGAACAAGTGAATCCATTCAATTCAGTAAACATCTATCTAACACTATTAAATTGTCCAGCTTCATGATTCTAGCCCACACCTGAGTGGAAGAGATTTTTAAGATAGCCCTCAAGCCACTGCCTCTGAAGAAATGTTAAAACTTAATATTCTGCAAAGTGGTGCATCGTAGATACTTCACAAATGTGGATTATCTTCCTTCCTCCTGTCTATGCCCTAATTCAAATCAATCAGAAGGAAATGCTTAACTGGGAAAGAAAAATAAATGAGCATAGCACTACACAATTTCTGAAAAGAACTCACCATTCTCCTGAACTATTTGTCTGTCAGAGTGACAAGTTTTGCTCTCCACATTCTTTCACTCAGAAAGTGGTTGCACCCTAGAAGATGTGGTGAGGAAAGGACCATGCCTCCTTCTCCACTTGCACAGTACCATGACTGCTGTCTGGTGGATGTTTCCATAGCAACCACAGAATGGCTTCTGGGGCAGGAGGTACACTGGAATTCTTTGTGTAGCCTTTCTCTTTCCCTTAGCAGTCAGTGGCAGTCTGGTTTGGACAAGCTTATAAACAGACATTGATTTGAAGCTGCAGGAATTCCAGAGGAACCAAGTTCAAAGCAAACCTTCAACATTTCGTCTTCTAAGTTCAGGCAGCAAAGAGGAGTTTTGGACATATGTTGTGCAGACCTTAAATCAAACAAAGCATCAATCACCTGTTATTCAGTTAAATTGATATTTGAGACTAGTAAAGCCAGCAGACATGACTGTGAATTTGTAGTTTAACTATTGATTTAGATTCTATGGAGCAAAGAGGAAGTAGAAAGCACTTAGGTCTACCCACCTATGAAAAAAATCAATTCTACATTTTAACTAAGAGATGGTCAAGCAAAATTCACCATTTCTTGGATTGGGGACTATTCTCTTGGTAAAAATTATAAATTTTACCATTGGATAGTTTTAACTCTGTTCTTCAATTTCAATGGAATTTGCTTCAATCTGTTTTTGAGACAGAAAGATAACAGAAAATGTTCTATCCTTGGCCTTATTTGATTTGGAGGTGGGTCTAAGTATGGAGTAGGGATCTTAATTAATCGTAAATAGAGAATAGCCCTCATAAATTTTATTGATTTTTTTAGTTTCCATCACGAAAGATTTTTTTTTTTCACTTTCACAAATATCTAAGCTCTTCTTTGTCATGGGATGAGTTTTTACAGTTTGTGTTGCTGGTTTTTTAAACAGACAACAGGAAAATTTTGGACAGTTTCTCATTTCCTACTGTTATCCCCACCATGTGAAATAGAGAGAAACAATGCAGAGTATATGTATATATAGGTAGCAATCAAGTAATTTGAAGAGTTTGAAAGACTTATTTAGACAATTAAAGGTAATTAATTTTAAAAGGAAAGTATGTCAATCATGCATATTCACATCCCATTGTCTATGTCAATTAAACACATCAAATTCTGAAATTTATATCTCTAAGGTTATGCATAAAAATGGTTGTGCATGGATGGAAGTTCTGAAGTATATGTCACAGAGGAAATAACTTCAATTAATTGAGAAAATGATAGACTTCAAATAATCATATTGACTTTTCCTCTAAATTATTATGTTAGTGAAGAAAAAGGCTTACTAATTCAAAAACTAAAACTAAACTTTAACCACTTTTACAAGTTAATCTTAAGCAGCTTGCAGGACATAATATGTTCAGAACATGCAATATTGTTCTAAAACTAGAGTAATTCATTACATTATCATGTATTTGCAAACTACATGGAAAAGCAAAAAAGTAAAAAGTTGAAATAGCAAAAAATGTATTAATGGAGAAATAGGATTTAAATTTCATGACGTATCTCTTCATTTCGTATGATTTTCTATCAGTTTGTATAACAATATTGGACAGCAATTTCAGTATAGGTTAATTTTGTTTATCTTTGCTTGTAGGTTTGCTAATTCATTATCCCTGGATTCATGTACCTTGTGGTTTTACACATACCTCATCTGGTTTTTAACTGTACTGATCTTCCCCAATTTTCATCCTTTGCTGACTTGTGCATGTGCAATTTCTCAAATATTCTTAGCTTACTCTGGAACATTCTCCTAATCACCTTGCCTTAACTAAAATCTGAGTGTCTTCTG
Organism: Glaucomys volans; assembly: GCA_020662805.1. NCBI lineage: Eukaryota > Metazoa > Chordata > Mammalia > Rodentia > Sciuridae > Glaucomys > Glaucomys volans. Next base: position 246,844 of record JAJEJO010005783.1, on the reverse strand, counting down.
GTATCAGTAAATCCCCTCTCTAGAGGATACTGACTTCGCATTCCCTTACACCTTATCTCATGGCTAGAAGCTAGGAATTGTTTCTAGGTATATACTTCTGTTCCATTTTCTTACTTTCTAAGCTCTTTTGAGGTTTGTGACATCTACCTATAATCTTTTCTTTAGCTGGCTGCTGAAATCTACAGACATCCTTCATTGAAATTTTGACTATGCTCAGTTACTGCAAACCTGATTTCTAAATTCCTTTTCAACATTTCTATCTGAGTCATCCATTCCCAGCATCATACCACAGACTTTAACACACATTGAATATTCCCAACATAATCAATTAAAACTGGCTACAGAGTTTTAGATTTCCAGCCCATTTACTTTATGACATTAAAAGAAACCTTTAGCCTTTGTGACAAAGTGATTGCCAAATATCCCAAATGAAAAGGACTTCAGTTTACTTTTAAACTCTCTGGGAGCAATTTCAGGTCATGTTGCAAAGTCTGTATAAAGTGTACAGTGAAGAGAGGATGTCCATCCTCTCTTGCTTTTTCTGATTAAAGGACTTTGGAAGGCATGTATTGCAATAATAGTGTCTTAAAGTGGAGAAAGACTAAATAAGTTCTTCTAAAAATGGGATTATTAACACTTTCATAGGGTAGGGGTATTCACTGTTAGAGTTGTGAGTGTTTCACTACCATGTGGATGGTGAGTGGCTCTGGTTCAATCCCCAGCACCACCTAAAACCAAAATAAAATTAAAAAAAGAGGAAAGAAAGAAAAAGATAACACTTTCATAATGTATTTTGATTCTTTCCAGATAAATCAGGTAAACTGTCTTTTGTTGTGTTTGTCAATGAGAATTTGAGGATATGTTTATTGTGGCAACTAGTGTTAATTATCCCAAGTAATATAGTCACCTGTCACTGTAAGAATCCAGTGACTTTCTTTTTATGCAGTAACATACTTTCTGCCTCTATATTTCTCTGGTATCTTCACTCAACAAATACATATTACATATTCATCAAAAAAGTCTGTGCACAACATTTTGTAAGAGCTATCTTAAGACTTGAAAATGGCCACTATATCCCTTTATATGATGAAAATGTTCTCATCCCTTAAGGACTCCTAGCAGCACTAACCTTGAACACTTCCCTTCTATGCCCTAAATTACCACTCTCCTTTTTCTACCCTTGAACTACAATTCTGCAATCCGGTTTCCATCATTTTGCTTTCTATTTTCTCTTTATAGATTGTTCTCTGATTTCCTTGTCTGTGAATGTCATCCATGCTTTCACTATCAAAAGTTTCTAACTTTGACCATACTTCCAAGCATATTTGATTTACTGCTTGATAACTTCACTAAACAAGGCTCAAAGTTCTTAAACATAGCACATCCATAGCAAAATTCTAATATTTTCCTCCAAGATTTCTCCTGTACTTTTACACATCTCTGTAAATGTTCTCCAACAGGAATACTAGAAATCCATGCCATTATTTACAACCTGTTCTGCTTCAACCGAAGATTGAGCCTATAATTGAGTATGTCAATTTTGCATCCAAGATATACTTCCAATTCATGCTCTTTCATTCAAATCTTGGCAACCCGAATTGCCTCTCTCTTATTCTATTGTAACAGATTTATTTTTTACTGCTGTCCTTGTTTCAATTCTCAAACCATCATGCCATATACTACCAGCTTTAATCCACTTTTCCGAACTGCTAGATCTTTTTAAATCCTGAATGGATTTTCACATACTAGATTTAAATTACTAGTAGCTTTCCATTGCATTGAGAAGAAATTTCAAACAAATTATAAAGTGTTATGTGATTTGACTCATACATGGCTTTTCAACTGCATCATGTATAATCCTCTTTTGTTTACTCTATTCAAAATATCTTTTAGTTTTGAAAGCAATCTTCAGTTTTTAAAACAATTTGACATCTATAAAACAATGAAGAATTCAAAGTTCTAGCAAAACCCATAGGTATTTTTCTCTAGCACATTCATAATATTTATTGATTGTAAATAATAAACTATTATTGCTATAGTATTAATAGTTTATTTGTTTTGTTTGTTCACATTTTTATAATATTTACCTCGTTTCCTTTTCTGATCTAGGATCCCATCCAGGAGAACCATGTCAGGTTTAGTCATCAGGCCTTCTCAGGCTCTTTACTGTGACATGTTCTTAGACTTACCTGGTTTATGACAACGACATTTTCTGGAAGAACTGGTCAGGTGTTATGTAAAATGGTATTCTATTGATATTTGCCTGCTTTGTTTTCATGATTGCTTTTGGGTTATGGGTCTGTGAGTTAAAGGTCACAGAGATAAAATATCTACACCACATCTTACCAGGAGTACCTACTTTCAACTTCACTCATCAGTGTTGACTGAGTCATGATATGCTAGGTAAGGTAGTATCAAACTAATCTCCTCTTTCCTACTTTTCTCCTTTAGGCAAAATTATGTTCCACCTCCTTCTCAACAAAGTGCGTACATAAGTTATTTGGAATTCTGAATGAGATAGTTGCCTCCACTCCACAATGTATTACTTTGTTTAATCATTTATTTATGCCAATGTTTCTTTTATACCTTGGAATTTGATCCAACAGAATTTTATTGATGATTGTTTATTTATTTCTTCATTTAGGTCAAATTGCCCTGCTTTGGTTCTTGGTAAATCTTTGGGCTCCATTTTCCCTTTAACATATATCCATCCCTGAACTTTTGTTTATTTAAGCAAAATAAACAAACAAGTTATTTATTTTCTCCAAGCACTTTCATCTCTGCATCACAAGATGCTTCCAGGCTCAGCTTTTCTATCTCCCGTTCCTCCCCTTAATCAACGATTTCACCAAGGAGACCCAGTTTTCTTTTGTTGTTGTTGTTGAACATTAATAGAAACTGAAATTGGGGAGCTAGTTGTGTTTATTGCCACTGGAGTATCATTGCTGACAGAATAAGGAACTAGTTGTGTATATACTAACACACACACATACACACACACACACATCAGTACATATTTCTACATGTAGCCATCTGTACCTATATTAAGCTGAAAAGGACTTGGTTCATAATGATGTCTTCAGTTTTGTTTCACTTCAATTTGGTTCTTTATATTGTACCCTTTTCAACAGTGAGGAACCTGGCCACACCCATGGTCATTTACTTACAAGTCCATTTACAGTATGCACATGGATAAAAGCATCATTATTTTTAACCCATATCCTCATGAGATACAATGTTATAAACTGGAGTACAATACTTATAAAAAATATCTTTTATTTTCACTTTTAGATTCCACTTTTTGAAATTTCTTAGATTGGCGGTCTTTTCCCTCTTCTCATATTCATAATACAGTTTCATTTTTTCCCTCAGTTCTTTCATTCTATTTTCAATTTTCACCAATCTCCTAAATAAGCTTTTAAGTTTTTCATACATTAAGCTTTGTTCTTTATGCAGTAAAATTCAGAGTTTGGCAAATAACATAATGCTGTGTATCCTGCAGAAGAGTTTCACCAACCTCAAATATCCCCTCTGCTCAGTAATTCAACCCTTCCTCCCTTCTTCCCCAACCACTGATTGTTTTTATTATCTTTAGAGCTTTGTCTTTTCCAAAGTATCATATAATTGGAATTGCTTACTTTGCAGCCTTTTTAGACTGGCCTCTTAATCTTAGTAAATTACTAAAAGAATGGATTTTAAATGTTATCACCACAAAGAAATGATAGTCATGTGGAGGTGATGGATGTTTTAGTTAGCCTGATTTGATCCTCCACAGTGTCTACCTGTTTTGAAACTTCACATTGTACCCCATAAATAGATATAATTATTATTTGCTAATTAAACATAAAATATTTATTAAAAGAATTTTAAAATTACTTTTAATTAAATATAATTAAATGCATTTAAAAATCACTCATGTCTTTCTGTGCCTTGACAGCTTACCTTTTTGTCACTGCATAATATTTCATTGTATTCATGTACCACACTTCATCTACTCACATAACAAAGGACATTTTGCATAGTTCCATTTCTTTCTGATTTTAAGTTTTTTTCTCACTTTACTTTCCATACAAACTGCCTCATTTGCATTACCTCTCATTCTTTGTATGTCTGTTTTAAAATATTATTCAGGTCTCAAATGCCTATGTTATTTTATCTTATTTTATTTTACAGAAGCTCTTCTTTGTCTGCCCTAACACCGGTATTCCATGTAATTCTTTATTACAATTGCCATTTTGGAGACTTAGCAGTGGATAATACTATTTGAACTACATTTTGTCAGCTTATTTTAGTATCCCTGTATCCCCAGAACCTGTTAATGATTTTTGACACATATTGGGCTCACAATATATGCTTTCTAAGTTAGTTTTTTGGTAAACCATCATAGTAGCTTTCTAAAATAAATTTAAGCTATATAATCTTATTCATATTTTGCCTTGAGAAACTCAGACTTAGCAAGGTTGAGATGTGCTACAATTTATAAAATTGTACAGCTTTTAAAATCGAGGTCCTTATTTTTAGACATAAATGTAGAATTTTTTTTATTCTTTTAAACTTAGATATCCATAGTTGAAGTCCAGTTTTTCTTTTCCTACTTCACTAACAGCGTACACTTGAATAGTACCCCAAATGAAGACGTTACTCATAAGAAAACAATATTATCCAGCTCAGAAGAGAATTATCTTAGAAACTTGCTGCTTCCAGAACATGAGGTTAGAACTGAGCCCTGGAGGAGGTGCTAATGATCTCATCAAAATCTTATACAAGTACATAAATTCTTCTAAGATTTCTTGATGTTTAATTATGAATGAAGTGTAGGTTAAGGGAAAAGTATTAATTAGTGCTTGAGTCTCATTGTCACAGTGAAAGCTGTGTTTGAGGCTAACTGAGTCTGGAGGATGGTCATTTTCCTGCTTCTGTGTATTTTTCTACTGGCAGCTGCAGCAAATATTCATGAGCCTTCACCCACCGCAGGCTGATGATAGAATCCCAGTGGTTTTCAAACTTTCTGTTTCTTTGGGCCCAATGACAGATTAAATTGTACGATTTTGCACTGAAGTAGATACTGGGCTCAGACATGGATTCGTATAGTTTCTTAGATTTCTTTGCCCTGCATGAAACAATTTGAAACTTTTCTATAAATTTTCAAAGCCAGCTTTTTCACCATTGATATGTTTTTACTTATTTATTAATTTATTCTTTTTAGATATAACTGAGAGTAGGGCGTATTTTGACATATATATACATGGAGTATAACTTGGGGGATGGGAATAGGAAAGGCAGTGAAATGAACTGTACACAACTTTCCTAGGTTCATATACGACTACACTGCCAGTTAAACTCCACACCATGTACAACCACAGGAATGGAATCCTAATTTGATTTATTTTTATTGATAAGGTTTATAAGAACAATTTTAAATCAAAGGCCAAATTATACATCTCATTTGGTTGTTCATCCACTGATGTTTTTATTAAGTAAAACTTTCCCAACATCCAAACAGAATATCAAAAGAATTAAACTGGGGCTGGGGCTGTAGCTCAGTGGAAGAGCACTTGCCTCATATGTGTGAGGCACTGGGTTTGATCCTTAGCACCACATAAAAATAAAGAAAGAAAGAAATTGTGTCCATCTACAACTAAAAATATTTTTTCAGAAAGAATTAAATCTGTGAAAATTCCTGTAAACAGTTTATATCATTTTTATGTATTTCTGTTGTGATACAAAGATTTTTACACACTCAGTTTTATAATTCTGACATAGGTGGCATGTTCTATTTAAATTGCAGAGATAATTTATTTAATAAACTGATTAAGATAGTCAATCTAAAAGAAGAAAATTAAACCTTTACATTCAGCAATGGTCCATATATTCATTACGTAGAATCCTTATTAGCCAAAATTTAAAACCCAACAGCTCTGATTCCACATTAAAATTTTTTAATGTAAAATAAATATATTATCACTTTCTGAAAATACTTTGTTAGAGATATTTGCTACTGCCTGCATATTATCTTGTCATATTCTATCTGGAACTTTAATCACAGTTACAAAAGTGGCCACAGGTTTCCTGTAAATATCAGCATTTTATATGATCAAAAGCAGTTAATGAAAATCAGTTCATTGACTATAAGCCCAATGTGCTTGCATTTAATCCCACATTTTCCCAAACTTTCCTGAAGCTTTCATGTGTGGATTTTATCTGTCTCTAATATAAAATGTATCCACAGACATTTTTGTAGAGTTAACACTGAAACTGGAAATTGATGACACTTTCATGGCAAAACAGAGTTAGACAGTTAATTCAGTTTTCCTGTCCCCAAATTTTCATTGCTGTCACACTGTCTAGTTGAACACTGACATCTCAGAGTTTACAAGTGTAAAGATACCTACCAATGTGAATTTAGAAATTTATATGTACAAAAGAAATAAAAATACTTTATATACAACAAATTGGTTTTTTAAACTACAAAAATAGCATCTGTCATTGCTTTCATGCTGACAGTATGACATACATAGACTCACAGGAGAGCAGTTCCCATTTAGTCATCTGGCTCGCTCTAGCTTGTGTAATTTAATATGATGAACACACTGCCACTGAGTTTTCACACTGACAGAAGAGATGTGTATTCAAAATATCTCACATGCTAAATCCTGCAACAGCCTCTGCATGTATAAATACGAATTTATACTATGTTTTGTTCTACTTGATTAAAAGGATATTTTAAGCAAGCTAATCAAGTGCATTAAAACCCACAATGGCTGAAGAATATATGACTTTATATAAGGAAATTCAAAATATACAAAATACAACTATAAATGCAAGAAACAATTGCTGCCAAGCAAAATTTTAAACCAAAACCAGTATAGAAAGGCATTTAAAATGGCAAATTCAAATTTACCTAGCAATCAAGAAAAAAAGGTGAACATGTTCTACCAACATGATGCTTAACAAGTATTTAGAAAGGCAAACGCATTCTCTTTGCTAATGGTATAAATCATATCTGCAATCCATGGAACAAGTCATCTATCTCAGTCCTCAATCTCAAGCAATAGCTCTTATACAGTTATTTTTATGAAATATTTTCTTTCAGTTAAATTGTAAATAGAATAATATTCATATGCCTCTTTGGAAATCATCTTCATTGAGACTTCCTCCAAGTTAGCATTGGCCAATAATTTCTTTACTGTTCCCTTTAATAGTAACCATTTGTAGGTGGTCTCTCCAATTTCTAATTAAAGTTTTGTCCTCAGACTCATTTTCTTGGGACTGTTTTGATTCTTCTTGGTGGTACTTCTAGCTGCTGTCTTAACATTTGTACATTTAGAAGTAGCTTTTGGTTTAATGGTTTAGTTTGTTTTTTTGTCTCTTCTTTTCTTTTCTTTTTCTTTTTTTTTTTTTTTCTTTGCTTTGGTACCAGGGATTGAATCCAGGGGTGCTTAACCACAGAGCCACATACCCAGCCCTTTTCATTTATTTATTTATTTATTTTGAGACAGGGACTCTAAGTTGTTTAGGGTCTTGGTGATTTGTTGAGGCTGGCCTCAAACTTTCAATCCTCCTGCCTCAGCCTCTCAAGTTGATGGGATGACAGGTGTACAACATCATGCACAGCTGGTATGGAAGCCCCAAGAAATGGAGCTGCCTTCTATGGTCTAAGACCTCTGAAACTGTAAGCAGTCAAATGAACTTTTCTTTTACAGTTGTGCTGGTTGGGCCATTTAATCACAGCAGCCAAAAAGCTCACTAAAACTGCCTGAAAATAATTCTATGAAAATGAGACACCTTATTTTATTTAATTAATAACTATAAATAGCTATTTAGATTTTACTCCATTTTCCACCACTTCTAATAAAAGTCATAAATGCATCATTTTCCAAGGTATGATTTTTAATATAATTTACTATGCATCCAATTCTTGGGTTATCATTGAGCTTTATGAAAAGAATCCAAAATGTCTGTTAGCTTAGAAAAAGAATTATTCTATAAATTTAATAATTCTACCAACATTGTACATAATTCCATCAATTATAACTTTTTAAATTTTGGCAGATCTTAAATGCCAGACATTACTCTGTCCACTGTTTTTGAGTTCTATTTCTGGTAAGTTGAAAGTTCTTATATTAGTTAAGCATTTTTATTTCTTCTATACCACAAGCAAAAGGAGCATACTGAAGGGAAATGCAACTTTTGAATTTATTAGAATTTGTCACAAAATACCTCATATTTGGGAGAAAATGAATATAAGCACAGTTTTGAGTGTATGAAAAACCTGTCCTAAGGTTCACAAAGAATAGGTTTTCAGACCAAACTGGCTTATGGATGCTGCCCGCAAGATGCATTTGAGAACCTTTGAACTGACTTACTACCAAATATATCTGCTGCTTTCTTTAGCACTGAGAAGACATTTTTGTTATTCCTTTTAAATGTATTTTAAAGGAAGAAAATAGATGAAAGCAAGTTCTCAAAATGTAAGATGAAAGTATATTTTATTACTCTGTTCTGGAGATCTTTATTGTGCTATATGGAATACAACATCTATGACATTGGCCATCTTTATGGCAGATCTCTAATGGTTAATATTATGGTTTATGAGAAAAGGAATATAATTTAAAATCACTTTCTTGATTGATTAGTAAATTTTGAGTTCCAGTAGGACAGGAAACATATAATTTGCTTTCTATTGTTTTTTCTTCCTAGTAATACTGCTAAATAATCAAGTTCTAAATTACATACCAACTTATATTGCATTCCTTTATTTTATAGGTTAACACTTCTCAAATTTTTTTTTTATTGATTCATTGAACACAAATGGAGTACAGTTATTGTTTCACTGGTTGTACACAAAGTAGAGTCACACCATCTGTGCGTTCATGCATGTACACAGGGCAATGGTATCTGTCACACATT
>JAJEJO010005783.1:198093-237924 GCA_020662805.1 Glaucomys volans | reverse complement strand
ATCAACCTAGATGCCCTTCAGTAGATGAATGGATAAAGAAACTGTGGCATATATACACAATGGAATATTACTCAGCCATAAAGAAGAATAAAATTATGGCATTTGCAGGTAAATGGATGATCTTCAAGTGTGGACTTCATAGGGTTTGAAACAGGAGGTGGCAGAAAATATGATGATTGGCTAAGTGAGATTAGCCAATCCCCAAAATCCAAAGGCCAAATGGTCTCTCTGATAAGTGAATGATAATGCATAATGTGGGGTGGAAGGGGGCCAAGAATGGAGGAAGAACACTGGTTCTTAATGTACTCTCTGTATCGGTCTATGTTTGACTGGTTTCATTTACATTGCTAGATATATATTTCATTATTAGTAATGTAATAGGTACCTATACGCCTACAACCAAATTAGAAGGTAGACATTTAGAAATTTATCTACATAGAGTCACTGGTTTCTTCCTTCTCACCAATCCCCATGTCATCCCATAACCAGCATAATCATTAAATCATTGTTTTGAATTCTTTGCTTACCATTTCATGTCTTTACATGTTATATTGTCTTATGGTATCTGATGCCCTTTATATATAGGTGCATCTGTGTGTGTGTGCAAAAGCTTTGATACATTTATTTATACTCCTTAAACATACATGCATAATTTCAGTTGCTTTAACCATAGCAAATAAGTATCACGATATGTGTATAATTTTGGTTATTTACTTTTTCATCTAATATCGTAAATAAGATTGTTCTGTTATTGTAAGTCCCCATACTTCAGTCTTTTTGACTGCTATGTGTCATTCAGTCATATGAATATGACCCAGAGTATACTACTTACCCACTTTCTTGTGGGTCATCCCAAGTTGGTTTTAGGCTTTTATTACAGCACATATTGCTGCTATAACCATTCATATATAAACATATATGTGTGTGTGTACATGCGAATAAGCATATATAAAAATAATACATATATACATATACAGATATGCACACAAGATGTACATATATATATGCATATGCATACATCTATATACCTGTATATAGATACATATGTACATTTATATATACATAGTATTGCAAGCATAAACATGTATATATAGGTATACATATGTATATACACGTACACGTATGGTTGCACTTGTACCAGATTTTCTCAGAATACCTTCCAAGACTTTAATCATTGATTCTTAGGGTATGTGAAAATTTAAACTTAGGAGTTAATAACAAGGAGATTTTACACAGGGGTTATATCAATTGCAACCCCCCAGCATTGTATAAGTTGTGGATCCACTTTAGTTCCACCATTTTTTCTAAAAATTTAAACTTTTTCTATCCAGTGAGATTTAAATGATATCTCATAGTTTTTCATTGGTTCATAATCATCATTACTATATAAATTTATAACGTTTAGAAAAATTTTTTGACATAGGTTTTTCTCATGTAAAATGTCACTTGTTATTTTGTTTTTTGGGTGTTTTTTTTACCAGTATTTATTTCATGTGTGTTCCAACTAAGAATTTGTTGGATTTTTAATTATATCCTTCAGATATAATTAAATATACTTTAATAATTGGTATAAAAGTAATATATTCTTAGGTCTAATTATGGCAATTATACCTTATATTTTGGCAATTCCGTATGTGGTGAAGATTCTCATTTGTACTTTTCTTTCTATGTAAGTTATATTTTAATAAATAGAAGGTATTAAGATAAGTCAGTCACACTTCTGTATGTTTTCTTTCATCATCAGTGTTTTGTGTATTTTATCCAACATATTTTGTTACTGAAATTTTTAATATAAATCCATCTATATTTTTGTTGTAAAATTTTACATTTATTTTTAATAGTTAAAACCTGTATTAGTGAGTTTTTCACTGCTGTGACCAAAATACTTGACAAGAAAACAGAGTTAGGAAAAGTTTATTCTTTGCTCATAGTCTCAAAGGTTCAGTCCATGATTATGCATCTCTGTTGCTCTCAGCCTGAACTGAAGCAGAATGTGGTAGAAGTCCACAGCGGGGGAAAGCTGCTCAGGTTGTGGTGACCATGAAGCAGAAAGAAAAGGAGGAAGCAGAGGGATAACATATAATCCCCAAGTTTATGCTCCAGTGATCCACCCCCTCCAGCCTGACCCATCTACCTACAGTTACCACCTAGTACAGTAATCCTTGCAAATTCTTAATCCATCAAATGGATTAATCCATTGATCAGGTTACAACTATTACAATCTAATTGTTTTACCTCTGAACATTCCTGTGTTAACACATAACCTTTTGTTATGTCCAAACCATAAGAAACTCTTAATCCATCTTGAATTGGATCAATTGAATCATGTTTAGAGTAATAACCTATGAATTTCCATTATTTTAAGTTCTATTTTAAGAAGAGTACCTACTCAGCCAGGTGCAGAGATCATGCTAGACATCTCAGTGACTGAAGCAGAGACTGAAACAGAGGTATCACAAATTCAAGACCAGTCTCAGCAACTTAGCAAGGCCCTCAACAAATTAGTGAGACCCTGTCTCAAAAAACAAAAAAGGCTGGGGTTGTAATGCAGTGGTAAAGTGTTCCTGAATGCAAGCTTCAGTACCAATAAATAAAAAAGGAAATAAATTTAAAAAAAGAAGAGTACCTTCTTTTTTCTACTAATCTATCATACCACTTCTGGCATTTCCCTAAATTCCATATTATCTCAGGGTCTCTAATATTCTTGCACTAATACTACATAGTTTAAAATGTTACACTTGCATTTATACCAAAAATCTCCTGCCTTGGTCTTTTTTCATATTCTGGTATCTTAGTTTTTATCAGATTTTATAGAAAACCAGATTGAAAATTTGAATGGATTTGCATTAAATTCACAGAACAAAACAATTTGAAAAAATTAAGATTTTTATAATTACTTTGTTTTATGCTCTCGGCCTAGGCTTCTATTTTTAGAAAAATATTTAAAATCTCAATAAAGTTTTATAAACTTTAAGAGGGCAGGATGTTCAGGCCAGTTGCACAGTTGCTTCTGTTCGCTTAGGGGATGAATGATTTAAATTCCTTTTCTCACTAAATTGTCTGACTCTCCACATTCCCTTCTTGCACATCACAAGTCCCCACTTAAGAAAAGATGAATCCCATCAGGGGAAACATAGATTTGATCTCAGATTACTAGCTTGATGTTCAGTAATTTATTTTTAAATTTTTATTTCTTACATTTTATCTATTACCTTAATAAATGTAGATTTCCCTTAATAGGCTTTTGGAAGTATCTTTGACTTAACGTTTTAAAAAAAATATTTTTGAATGGCTTTTGTAGGTGTTCTGTTTTTTACATGTTTGTTTCACACATTGTTTGATATGCTGCTAGAGAAGCAAACTGTGTTTATTAATTTTAAAGAATTACTTCACTTTCATGAAGTCCTGAATTTAAAAACATTGAATATATAAGCAACTTTATGAGATGTGTATCACTTGCTTTTTATAAGTAAGACTCAGAAATCCAGAGTGAAAAATCTTTTTGAAAATGTAAAGATCCATGTATATTAGGAGCATGCATTTGTGGTTTTGATGGCTTGCTTGTTTGTTTTTGGCAGGGGTGTGTTGCATGTTAATTTTAATATCCTTGTAACCCATCTGCTTCTAGTCCCATCTCCTTCCATTTAATTCTACTCTGTGGCATTTGAGATATTTTTTGGCAAATCTCAAGAAGCCATTGCCATGTGTTTTTTGAAAAAGACACCAATCACCTAGGAATTAATTGTCAAGACAGCACAGAACAGCCAATCTGGCAATTCAGTTGTGAATTATTGTTCTCTGTCTTTCTTGGTAGGTCATGAATTTTCTAATTCATCCATTGTGAAACTCAGGCAGGGGAAGAACAGGACATGCTTAGTCACACCTCTTTCTTTTTTGCATACTGTTGTGTTTGAAATAGAAATCACCAACTCTCCTCTGGAATGATTCCTTTTTAAGGTTTTACATTTAGAACAAGCTTCCAGAGCACCTATAAAGCTTAAATCATCTTTCATCCGTGCTCCCTCAGAACTGAATGCCCTTTTATAAAGCAGACTCCTTGAGGTTACTCCCTGTGTTTCCCCAGAGCTAATCTCTTCTTAGTGTATTTACATGAGTGTGGGTCATGAGTTCATGGTTTTAAATAGAGATCAGCTAAGCCTGACAGCACAGTGAAGTCATGCAGAACATAAAGACATTATGGGGTGCCATCTCTAAATCTTGATGACCGCTTTCTTGCTAAGATGGTTTAAAGCAAATTAATTCCTTTGCCTCTTTTGCCTCATTAAGAAAGTAGTGATTATAAAACCTCCTTTGCAAGGCTGTGAAGAGAAAACAGTGCTTATCACCAAGAAGACACTTGTATGTGTTGTGTCTGCCAAAATGGTGCATCGACATTTTAAACCCCAGTGGCTCAGAATGAGACATATTCAGAAATAGAATTGTTTTAGTTACAATTAGTTAAGCTGAGTTTATACTGGAGTGGGGTGGATCCTTGATGTGATATGATAAGCAGAGACAAAGCAACACACAGACAAGAGCACAGAATATCATGCGGCAATGTAGGCAGAGGTTGATGTGCTCCAGCTCTAAGAAAGGAAATGCCAAGGTTTTCTAGCATGCCAAAAGAAATGAGGAAGAGACAAGAAACAATTCTCCCCGCCCCGCTCCTGCAAGTTTCCAAAGGAACCTAGACTGCTGACATCTTGAGTTTGGTCTTCTAGCCTCCAAAACTGTCAGACAATACATTCTGTTGTTCTAATTCCCTGCGTTGTGATACTTTCTTGTGGAAACTCTAGGAAACTAATACAGCCTTCCAAGAATGCTAATTGTCTTCTTTCTCTCCTCATTTTTGCACAGCAAGAGCTGATAAATGTGTGGTTAGAGACTTACATTCTGTTAGAAACCACACAGGTGAAGCAGAGGGAACTATGCTCTATAAGCACTGCCAACTAGCAAGTAGACGAAGCCAAAGAGAAATTGGCAAAATATGGCTTAGTACTATGGATTTCCACTGAACTGCAAAGATTCAATGAAATAAGGATAATGTCAGGCTTCCTTTTGTAGCATTGGAAGCTCTACCACTCTTTATCTTGAACACAGAGGAATGAAAACTTGTAATATGTTGACTCATCCTTTCAAATTTGTGTCAGACAATCCTTTAAGAATGCCAAAAACCTTGCTTAAACCTTAGAAAACCTTAGGATATTTTTCTTCTCTTCCTTCCCCAAGCTCCTTTTTTTTTCTTTTTTTTTTTTGTTAATTGAAGTAATATTAACAAATAAATTTTGAATATATTCCAAGTGTGCAAAATGTGTACATTGTGAAATGATTACAATAAAATTAGTTAACATATACATGGCCACACAGTTACCATTTGTGTGATTGTGTGTGTGTGTGTGTGGAGGATACTTAGATTTACTTTCTTAGCAAGTACATATGTAAGCTATAGTCACCATGCTTTTCATTAGATCCACTGAACTTATTTATCTTATAATTAAAAGTTTATGCCCATTTCCCCCAAACCAGCCACTGAGAATCAAAATTGTTTTCGATATCTATAAGCCTAACAATTTTTAGATTCCGTGTGTAAGTGGGATTAGTCATGTAGTGTGTTTTTCTCTGAATTACCTCATTTACTATAATGTCCTTTAGGTTCATCCATGTTCTTTGAAATGGCAGAATCTCCTTCTCTTCAAAGACCAGACAATATTCCCTTATATACATATATGACATTTTTTAAAAAAATCCATTTATCATCAATAAGCAGTTTCTTCTTGACTATTGTGACCAGTATTACAATGAACATGGGAGTACTGATATCTCTTAGAAATATTGATTTTATTTTCTTTGGATATGTACCCAGAAGTGGGATTGCTGGATCATATGGTACTTTATTTTCAATTTTCAAGGAACCTCCATACATTTTTCCAGAATAGTTGTAGAATTTACTTTCTCATCAATGAAATATAAATGTTTCTTTTCCTCTACCGCCTTATAAACTTTTGATATCTTCTGACTTTTTGATAAAAAAAACCATCCTGCAATGTGTCAGTTGGGATCTCTTTGTGCTTTTGATTTACATTTGCCTCATGATGTGGAGTACCTTTTCAAATTCCTATAGTCCCTCGGTATATCTACTTTGGAAATAAGTCTATTCAGGTGTTTTTGTCCAAGACAAAATTAAATAAAAGAAATAGCACAAAATATATTGTATTTTTTTGTTGTTATTGAGTTGTAGGAATTTTCTTATATATTAGCCCCTTCTCTAAACTTTACACCCATTTCATAGATTGCCTTATTTATTTTTTGCTGTGTAGAAACTTCCAGTTTCCTTTAGTCATACTTGTTTATTTTTGCTTTTGTTTTCTGTTTGCAGTGTCATATCCAGAAAATCATTTCCAAAACTAATGTCATGAAGCTTTTCCTATTTGTCTTCTTCTAATAATGTTACGGTTTTAGGTCTTACATTTAAATCTTTAACTTGTTTTGAGTAGATCTTTGTTATTGTATAATTTAAGAATTCAATTTTATCTTTGCACATGGATATCCAGTTTCTCAAAGACCATTTGTTGATGTGACCATCTCTTCTTCATTGTGTATTCTTGGTTGCTTTGTTGAAGATTAGTTGACCTTGTAAGCTATTTATCCTATCTCACATGGTTTAGGTTTTTAAGTCTAAAGTATACTGTTTTGATTGTTTTCAAATTAATATAATTTGAAATCAAGAAAGGAAATTTCTCTGGTTTTTATTCCCTTGATTAAGATTTAGGTATTAAACATCCTTTCTGGTTTCATATTAATTTAAAACTTTTTTCTACTTTTGTAGGAAGTGTCATTGAAATTTTGACAGTGATTGCACAGAAAATATAGATTAATTTTGTAGTGTGGACACTTTAAACAATATCGATTCTTTTAATCTATGAATACAGGACTTTTTTCATTTATTTATATCTTCAATTTTTTTAAATTGAAGTGTGGTGGTTCGTTCCTTTGATACTTGAGTTTTTAATATAAAGTTGAACTTTATCAAATGTTATTTCTGCATCTTCTGAGATGATCACATTGCTTCATGCTTCATTCTATTTGTGTGATATCACAATTGTTGATTGACACATATTGAATGATCCTTCAATCCCAGGGATAAATCCCGATTTAAGTCTGATGAATGATTCATTTAACGTGTTGGTGAATTCACTTTGCAGGAATTTTGTTGAGGATTTTTGCATCCGTGATCCTTGGGGACATTGGCCTATAATTTTCTTTTAAGATAGTGTGTCCTTATCTGGTTTATGTATTAGAGTAATTAGCTGACCTATAAAATAATTTTGAAAGTGTTTTTTCCTCTTCTGTTTTGTGAAAGGTTTTGAGAAAGATATCCTTCCTATATGTTAGGTAGAATTCACCAGTGAAGCCAACTCTTCCTGATCTTTTTCTTTGGGGAGGTTTTTGATGACTAATTTAATTACTTTACTCATTGTTCTAGTCAGATTTTCTATTTCTCCCTTGATTAAGTCCTGATTAGGTGTATGTTTCTAGAAACTTACCCACTTCACCTAGGTCATGAAATCTGTTGAAGTCATCAAATTTGTTAAAGTATTCTTTGTAGAACCTCTTTTCTCTATTTCATAATTTTTACTGAATTTGATTTTGGACAGTTTGATTACCATTTGTCTTGGATTCTTCTTGGGGTTGAACCATAATATAGAGACTCCTAAGGCTCATATATATGGAAATTTACCCAGATTTGGAAAGTTCTCAGACATTATTTCTTTACATAGGCTTTCTTACTTTAATCCTCTCCTTCTTGCACTCTTATTCTATGAATGTTGGCAATGGGGTCTTACAAATCCAATAGACTTTCTTCATTCCTTTCAATTCTTTTTTCTCTTCTGACTGAGTGTTTTCAAGTGACCTGTCTTGGAGTTCACAGATGATATCTTCTGCTTTCTAAAGCCCATTGTTGTTGCTCCATATAGCATTTTTCCATTTTTCAGTTTCAGAATTTCTGATTCATTTGAAAAATAATTTCTATCTCTATTATTTTTCATTTTGTTGGTATAGTGTTTTTTAATCTTTCTTGAATTGTCCATCAGTTCTTCTGTAGTGTGTTGAACTTCCTCAAAACAATAATTTTAAATTTTTGTCAATAAAATAGTTCTTCATGTCTCTGTGTTGGTGGATATAATATTATTGTAATATTATATGTAATGCTGTCTTGATTTTGTGTGTGTGTGTGTGTGTGTGTGTGTGTGTGTGTTTCCTTGAAATCCTGCATCTCCATCTTTGCACTTGAAGAAACTCCGACACCTTACCGAGTATCTTTGGGACAGAAATACTTTTCACAAACAGGTTGGCTAGGAATTTCCAAGCTCTCTTAGACTATGATGAACCTGCTTCACACATCTTGTGCCCTCCAGGGGACAATTCTAAAATTGTATTTCTTTTCTTGATCCTGCAAAACCAGGATAATCACTGGAAACACAGTGTTTGTTTCCAGTGCCCTGAAACACTAAGTTTGTGGGTCTTCTTCCAATTTCACATTGTGGAGCTGTTGCAGCACACATGTGCCCTTGCCGTCAATCAGATACAGCACATAAACCACTGGGGTGGGGGCATTTAGGTGTATGCAGGTTTTGGAGTGCATGGGCTTGCATGGGCTTCCTGATAGAATCCCTGGGGCAGGTAGCATGCTCTGTGCTCTCTTTCGTGCTCCCAGCCTCTCCTAACTGCACAGCCAGGCTGATCGCCTCAGTATTATGGGTGGAACAAATAAGAGGTAGGCCTATTGTGCAGAAGCTTCATGAATAGTTTAGGGGACCAGAAGCTCACTCACTATGCTCTCACTTTGAACCATGAGTAATAATTAGCCAAAGAGGTCTCTCTTGACACTCAGCCATGCCACTTTTGGAGATAAGTAACATGGATAGAGTGAAATGTTCTGTTTCTTACCCTTTTCAATTCATCTATTCTCAGATTTTTTTTTTCTTATGGTACCAGTGGTATACAGAACTTTTCTACTGAAGTCCCTCTGTGGGAAGTTTTAAAGTCTGATTCTTCTGGGCCGGGGATTTGGCTTAGCGGTACAGTATTTGCCTGGCATGGGTGAAATGCTGAGTTTGCTCTTCAGCACTTGAAAACAAAAAAAGAAAAAAATTTCTGAGATGGTGTGATGATAGAAAAGTCTTATTCTATCATCTTGCTAATGTCACTTTTGGGTCCTTTATTTTTTTAAGCCCCTGAGACCACCTTGCAGAAAAGTAATGGCTCTTAGATATTTTTCTTTCTTGAAATTTTATGTTGCACTTTGGCTGATTCTAATGTGACAGCCAGCTTTCCTTAAATATCTTATGCTACTTTTGTACCTCCATTTAAAGACTGTGATATGGAATGTGGTTGCTTCCACTACCAAGATATCTACTCCCATATGATTTATGAAAATCACAAAACTCAGGTTCATACATAGAAAGTGGAGAATCAACTCCAGCTAGTTTATGTACAAAGACATGTTTTAGACACTATAGATAGATCATAGAGTATTAGGAAATTTAAAGACACAGACTCTAAGATGATCTTAAAAAATGACCCCCTTCAAGGCACGTGGAGAATCACATCTCTTACAGCTAAAAAAGGAAAAGGAACATCATATCTGCTATTTGCTGAACAGTCTTGCTTATACTAAAATCCACTCCATAAAACTGAATTCTTATTCCTTGTTCTCACCATGTAACTCAGTTCTGAATTAGATACTTGCAAGTGTAATGGACAGGCAGAATCTAAATCACATCCAGATTCTAATTTCAGAGAAACTTTTAAATGTACTTTTCAATTTTCTAGCCTCTAAGGACACAAAGACATGTTAAAAGGAGCAAGTGGTAGAATGTAAGTCAGCAGAACAAACTAGAACAAGGAAATTTATACTTATTCTATTTAAATTTTAATTAATTATTCATAAGCTTAACTCCAAGCTTCAAGAAGACAGAGATTTTGTTAGATTTATTCCTGAATCCTCAATCTATAATGCAGTGCACGGCACATAAAAGATGCCCAGCAAACATTTATTGAATGAATCAGTGCATATGAACAAGAGTAATAGTCAAATTAACAAATATGGATATTGCAGAAGTTCTATAAAATTGTAGATGTTACTATGTTGAAGGCTGCTCTGTGTTTCTTGAGTCCCTTCCTTCTTAGAAATTGGAGGCAGAATTACACTTTAGCTATCTGGGTCTATATCTAAAAATGGGGATCATGAAGGCTCTACCTGTTTTTAATTGAGTCTTTAAAAAGTAGTTATTTCATATAGCCTTTCAATTAAATTTCATTTAAATAGCAGAAATTGTGGCTTATGAGCTATCTTTTGCAGTTAGAAAAAACGTGGCACATTGGTGAGTTCAATATCTTCATATTCCTGATAAATAAAGAGGTTATATGTTTAAATTCAAAGTACTGGTTCTCTTGGAACCAAAAAGAGAAAGAGGGAGGGAGGAAAGAAAAAGTAATATAAGGAAAAGAAAATAAATGAACAGAAAAGGAAAGAACAACAAGCCAATATATATAATATGTACATCTATATATTTTGGAATAGCATATTAATATTTACCTACTAACTTGCATTTTTTGTTTATTTACATTTCAAACTTACCAAAGCATAAGGAAATGTTATTTGCAGAATATAAGAATAGAAACTCTATTTAAAATAAAAGCATTTAAACATACTTGTAAATAAAATTTAAATATGGCATCAAAAGCAACAAATTTAATAAAAATAATTGAGTAATTACTCAATAATAATTTTAATAAAGTTAATTTACATAAAAATGAAGAAGTTAAATTTAAAAGACATAAGCAAGTCAATTAAAATAAAATTAGTTCATAATGCAGAACTGGCAATGAGCTTACATCTCAAATATATGTAGACTTTTCACAATAAGAAAGAGACAGGATTCAGTAAGAAATTAGAAAATTAAGTTTTCTATTAGAAGATCCAAGAGAAAATTACATACATGTATATAAAGACAAAACCAAGGAAAATAAAATTAGATATGAAACAAACTCTAAATTTAGATTTAAGAAACAGAAGATGCATGTTAAAAATAATTCAAAAGAGAACACGCATAATTATAGGGAAGAAAATAAAAACGGCTTGTATTTTAGATGAAAGAGCAATTAAATCTTAATACTGCTGAATAGTGAATTGGAGATGAATTTTGTGTTTTAAAACTTGGAAGCTGTGACAAGTATAACAAGATTTAGCTTCCACATCAGTAGAGAAATATAAGAAGAAAATACAATACTAGAAATAAAACCTAGTATCAAATTTAAAAACAACAAAAATGTATTAACGTTCACTATAAAAAGTTCTTGATTCCTCAGATTAGACTACAAAATAAAACCACAGAAAACACATTTTCCTGTGTTTTTAGAAAATTAATTTTCTGCTGGTTTTGTCTGTTTTTCAGATACTTTGATAAAAAGAACCATCTTTATAGTAGAGATCTGGTGAGGACTTAGGAATGCTTTTTTAAAAATTTTTAAATTTATTTTTAAAAACTTTTTACATATTTCATTTTGATTCATTGTACACAAATGGGGTACAATTTTTCATTTCTATGGTTGTGCATGATATACATTCACACCATTCATGTTAATTATACATGTACATAGGGTAATGATGTCTGTCTCACTCCACCATTTTTCTTATCCCCTCCCCTTCCCCTCATTTCCCTCTTCATAATCTAAAGTTCCTCCACTCTTCTCTCACCCCCAAGCAATGCTTTTCACAAAATGATTTTATAGACCCACAAACCCCCATGAACAGTAATAGATGTGGAAAATGAAAAATTCCTAAGATAATGTGTCCTGGAAAAGGGAGTGAAAATTTCGTGGACTGACAGCCTTTATCTCCCAAGACAAATGTTTTCCAGATGCTGCCTGCAGACGGGGAGAAGGTGTTTCATTACAACTAAAGTGACAGTCTCTAGGAGGCATTATGCTGCCCACAGACCCTTGACCCAGAAGTTCAAATTTGTAAGCACTCAAACTGACACATTCACTGATCGACAGAACAGACCCCAAATTCCTGAGTGTCTAAGAAGACTGATATGCTCACTAGACCACCCCTCAAAATAACTTATATGAATCCAGTCCCTTTCTTTGTTCAGTGGCTCATTTTCCACTAGGAAAGTGGGTCTACAGGCACCATTTCATCCCTGCATCCCCTGTTCCTGTATGAAACTTAATTCCTGAAAAAAAAGAGCTGAGCTGATTCATGAAGTTTGTGTCTGTCCTGGTCTTTTTGCGCTGAGAGGGTGAGAAAAGCAACATGAGAGGACTTCTTGGCTTATGAATTGGAAAAAATAGACAAGTCCTATATATTATAGTGAACCTCTGAAACATTCAAAAATGTGAAGTTTTGTGGATGAAACTATTTTTTAATAGCCTGCTCTAGTTTGTCAATTCCAACATACACTTTTTTTCACAAAGTGCTAAGATTTTTATAAACATCTAACCATGGAGCTATGCCTTATATTTGACGTTTCTCAGTTGTAATTTGTAAATTTTTGTGTTTTCATGTCTCAATAGAATGTAAAATAGCAGTGACTTAAAAATCAATGACTTCTTAAGCTTAATGAAATAAGACAATTTGCTACAAAATTTAAGACCATATTTATGTATGTTTACATAGCTTGTAGATGATGCTTGCTTGAAGAATTGATTTTTCCATAAAATTGATGCTATCAACATGTCCATGAGGACCTAATATTAAAAGCCTGCATCATTAACAATTAAAGTTATTCCATGACCCTAGGGTTTACTTTGATTACAGGTTCTAGTAATTAGCTTGTCTGAGAATACCCAGTGATTCCTCCTCCTGATATTTACACTGGTGTGTTCCCTCTCACATTCTAATGGAGTTGGTAGTTGTTACCACTAGCTTATGGTGAAAAACAAAACAAAACAAAAAAAACACACCAGAGTGTTAGAGCTTATTATTATTGTAAACTTAGCAGTAGAAAAAATTTTCACAATTCAAAAACAAAATAGTTATTGGTTTATGTAAACATAAACAAGGCTAGGGATATAACTCAGTGGGAAACCGCTTGCCTGGCCTGTGTTAGGCCCTGGCTAAAAACAAAAAAAATAAGTAGATGCTACAGCAAAACAAAGTTAATAAGCATAACATTTTTCCTAAATAAGGTTAAAAGATAACCTCAAAATTTGAGAAAAATGTTTAAAAATACATAAAATATATTTAATATTCATAATATTGAAAATATATGTGCATTTCAAGAAAAAGAAAAATAATCAAATGGACAAAAGGAGTATGAACAATTAATTGAAAAAATGTTAATAAAATAGTGTCGAGACAATAATTGTGATCATTTAAATTAATGCAACAATATCATTTTTGACTCATCTGACTGAAAAATTAAAATGGTATTAGTTATTTTCATCAAAAGGATGAGTAAATAGGTTATAAGTTGCAAAAGTTTGAAGTAAAATTTAGTAGGAATAACAAAATAACAGATGAGCCTTTCTTTTAATGTATTAATGTCCTAATAGGAAAACTGACATGTATAAAAACATCAATGATAATGGTATTAACTAGAGAAGAGATTGTAGTAATAAAATGCTAAAAGTATCCTAAAAATGCATTAATACAAAAATTAAAGTATCTTGCCTTCATGTTACATAGCAAGTAAGAAGACTGAGCTAGATCTACATGCAATGATAAGAAGCTATAATGGATTAAAATATTATTTTAAAACAGGTCATGTATCATAACGACCAGCAACCAAAAAAAAAATGGACAAACTGGACATTTTATGCATCAAAGGTTACTATCAAGAGACTAAAAAATGCCCCAAATGGTATAAAATATTTACAAATTTTATATTTACTTAATAAGGAATTAACATCCATAACATGTAGAGAACTTAACAACAAAACCCAAACTATTCCTTTAAAAAATGGCTTGAATAGCCATTTCCCCCCAAAAGATATAGAAATAGCAAATTAGCAAATGAAAAGTTACTAAACATCATTAATCACTTTAGATTGCAAAGCAAAACCACAATGAGATATACTATGTCAAAGCCATTAGGATGGCTATTACCAAACAAATAAACCGAAACAGAAAATATGTAGCTTTATCAAAGGAAGAAACTGGAACCCCTTGCACTGCTGTTTAGAATGTGACATAGTACGGCTGTTACAAAATAGTATGGCAGTTCCTCAAAAAACTGAAAATGAAATATGATCCAGCAGTTGTACTTCTTGAAATATATGCAAAACAATTAAAATTGGGGTCTCAAAGAACTATTTGTACAACCATTTTTCTAGCAGTATTATGAAAAATAGCCAAAAGGAAAAGTAACCTGGGAGTACACTGACACATGAATGGATAAACAAAATATGGTGTATATATATATACAATGGACTATTATTCAGCCTTAAAAAAGAAAAAATCCTGACAAATTCTAAAAACCTGGATGAACCCCTGGATATTAAGTGAAATAGACCAGTTAAATATAGGATTGCACTTATAGAAAGGAAATAAAGATGCTGACTAGTAAGAACTGGGTAGGGTAGTAGGGAGAGAAATGGAAAATTGTTTATGGGATATAGTTTTAATTTTCCAAGATAAAAGTTTTGGAGATTGGACACACAACAGTGTGAATGTACCTAACCATACTAAACTACACATTTAAAATGATTGAGATGGTGAATATTATGCTATGTGTATTTTGCTACATTTTTTTTATGCTTTTTTTTTTTATTTACTTATTGATTCATTGAACACAAATGGAGTACAGCTATTGTTTCAAGGGTTATACACAAAGTAGAGTCACACCATCTGTGCTTTCATGCATGTACACAGGGCAATGGTATCTGTCACACACTCTGTTATTAATTTTACCCCCCACCCGCCCCCACCCCTTCCTTCCCTCTATGCTAGCTATCTTTCCTCCATTCTTGCAATCTTTCCCCCCCCCACATTATGCATCATCATTCATTTATCAGAGAGACCATTCGGCTTTTGGATTTTTGGGATTGGCCGATCTCACTTAGCATAACAGTTAAATTTAAAATAGTGTATAAAATAATATACACTATATCCCTGCTTTTATAGAAAATATATATATATATATCTACATGTTTTTATAAAACAGCATTTAATTCTAAATCTCTGTAAATAAAGTATTTCCAGGAGAGATATCAATATGGGAAGAAGTGAATTGTCACAGTGTTTAGTTAGTTGAAAAAAATTTGCATTTTATGATTATTAAATTTTCAATAAAAAATAATGGAAAATTGAAAAAAAAACACAAGTGGCTTGTTGATGTTCTTATGTAAAATGATAGGACTATAGTCATAAACTTGAAGAGTTCTTATTTATCTCTAATGTTAACTCTTGACTTTGGAAATTATCAACAGTTGTAAATACAAGCTGTCAAATTCATATTTGAGTCTTAGAATTTCAATCACCTAAGTAGTGAGTGTGCAAACAGTAAGTTACAAAATCTATATGCACAAGTGACATTGGGGATCAACCAAAGCTACAAACCGCTACTCCTGATATCCTTTTGATTTTTTTTTTTGCGGTGCTGGGGGTCGAACCCAGGGTCTTGTGCTTGGGAGGCAGGCACTCTACCAACTGAGCTATATCCCCAGCCCCTTTGATAGCCTTTAAAGAACTCTTTTTCCTGTCTTTTAAGACTGAGGTTCATTTCTCTCACATTGCATTAGAACATGATGGGGAGAGACAAAGCATGGGAGTCATAGTCCTATCTTACCATATTCAAGTAAGTGCTAGACAACTCCCCAGTTACACAGAAGCTAACCCCAAAGATAGAAGATTGTCACTCCTTTCCTCCTCAAGCAACTCTCCAGTCCCCAATTTCATCAGGCTCTTTTGCAAAACTTCCAATGAAACTTTAATCTTATTTATTTTGGATAAAAATGATGCATGCATGAGTTCCCCAGACACTGCTAATTTTATGAAGCTTCTGCTGGTAGTTCTGTACAGAGAAAGAAAGTCACTCTGAAGGTGTTATACTAGGTCCTTGGACAGTGTGGAGTTAGGGCTAGCATTGAAATGCAATAAAAAATCAATTCTATTGTGTGTTATGATGCTTATATTGATTTTTCTCCTATCTAATTTACACCTGATCTCAATAAAACTTGATCTTTATAGCTAATGTTCCCAAGGATAATTTAGAATTCTCTGCAAATGAAATAACTGTTAAAGGGGTGAAATCCAAGAGTAGGACTTTAAATTAATCTGAGGCATGGGTTTGTTACTCATTTGTCACAGTCTACAAAATCCACAAAGTCCTAACAGCTATGTGACAGGCAGGTCTACCTATGTACCTGGATTGCTGTAGTCAGGGAAAACAGTGGAAGGCAGTATTTAAATAGCACTGATAATGCTGATAGAGTACTTCCTATGGGCCTTGCCCTAGTTTGGGTGCTGGGCCACAGGGATAAAGAGATCTAGATTCTAAATTCTGCTCCATCATGTGCTCTGTGACTTGGGACAGAGTTCTAACTTCACTGATGTGCTTATTTCTAAAATGAAGATATATAAATACTTGCCTAGCAGGATCCTTGTAATGGTAGAATGCTTGATGAATTTTTAAATGTTTGACACAGCATCCTGCACAGAGAGTAAACCTTTGATAAGTATTTTAATAACTTCTTGTAGACTGGCCTGAGTGTGATTTTTGGTATTCTGGTTTATGACTCAGGAAATCCAGCTAGTTTACTTCACTTGGGTCAAAGGGCATGCTAATGAATTTTCATTGCCACACCCTCTTTAAGGCAATTAGTTTTAACTTCGATTTCTTTCATTCTCCCAGTTTCTGTATATTCCTAACTGACTTTGGAGTCGTAGTGTCTGACACCAAGGTGATAAAATTTCCATTTCAAAATGGAAAAACACACGCAATTTGCAAAGTGGCTTTTAAAAAAATAAAAAGGAGCTCTGGATTCTGTTATATCAGGCACAGTAAAATTACTTCTACTTGCTATGTGCTTTTGATGGATGCTGTGTTGCCACATTTTTATAACATAGTTAGTTTATCCTCAAACCCTCTTTCTTACGAAAAAGTAAATCCAGATATGTTTATTTTGATGAAAAATAAATCATATAAATGTGTGCATATATAATTTATACACATACATAATTGATTTGTTTATTTATCTTTTAAGTACAAGCACATCTAGACACAGTCAGATCAGAAGTGGGGAGATTTCTTCTAACCCTCTGATGTCTGTAGTCCCTGCCAGAGTGGGTTCTATAAATAGTAGAGGTAAGCAGACATCTTCAATTTCTGAAACAGGGGGTGTTATTTAAAATAAAAACAAAAAACAAGAAAAAGAAAAGCCATCTCATGATGACTGTATTAAGGGCAAGATAGCCTGTAAAGAAAACTAGAACTATAATGAGGAAGAAAATATTTCCAGAACATGAATGCCTAAAAATATTGACATTTGCAATTTTAAAAGTGGTGGGGAGAGAACACTTCTTTGAGAGTCAGAGGTGTATTGCAGCCTCAATAGGGAAAGACTGAGATTAACGAAATGTGATGGGTGATAAAGGATAAATGAAGGATTCCTCAGGAAAGTACTCTAATTGGTTAGGAATATTGGTTGAGTAAAATTGGTTATGACTGGTGAAGGCAATCTGTGGCAGGCATTGGGGGAGGATCCCAGCTGGGTACAATTTCTTCTTTTTTGATAGAGATACTTCAGTTTCTCTGTTGCTTTCACTGACCTCATCAAAATACTTTTTATGACCAGCATCTGAGGACTCGGCAACTAAGTAAGGTCTGGGACACTTGAGATGTTTGCTTTTATAAATCTGAAGGCTAACTACAGGATGATGAGTATGACTGAGTTAAAATTGGTGGTGTTGGTTTTCTGTAATCTCTATCACCTTTCAAGTGAGGCAATTTTAAAAGTGTGCATTGGTTTTAATTAATTTCATCTATTTGCAATGATATAACTATGATCCTAAAAGCACATCTCAGGTTCTTATCATTATCAGAACATTAATAGCTTAATAGGACAACAGGCTACACACAGGCAGAATAGAGTTTACAGTTGGTGCTAAATCTATGCATACTGAATATTTGAACACAAACATATTGAATGCACATTTGAATAAAAGAATGAGCAAATGTCACTGCTACTCAGTTGAATGAGACATTGTGTTATATATTATATTAATGATAAAATTCTTGCTCTTGATATGCATTAAAGAATTTTAATAAAGATCAAACTATATAAGACAGAGTAGCCCCATTCCCTTCTTTCTGAATTTTTAAAATAATACATCCACAAAAATCAAGAGAAATATGAAATTCTATAAGATCACTATCCCTATGAGTGACATTTCACCTTTGGATGTCTGTACTTTGAAGTCTTCAACCATCTTCCTAATACTAACTCTAAGTTTATTTAACCTCTAATTTCAAAGTGCTCAGTCACTGTTTTATCAGCTTTTTCACTGCTGTGACTTACGGACCTAGACATAACAATTGTAGAGGAGGAAAAGTTTTTTTGAGGGCTCACAGTTTCAGAGGCCTTAGTTCATTAGAAGGCAGGCTCCATTCCTTGGGACTTGAGTTCAAGCAGGACATCATGGTAGAAGAGTGAAACAGTGAAGCAGCTCACAGGGTGATCAGAAAGCAGAGAGATTCACTTCCCAGATACAAAATATATACCTTGTAGCCACACCCTCAATGAGCCACTTCCTCCAGCCACACTCCACCTGCCTCTAGTCACCACTCAGTTAATCCCATCAGGGATTAATTCACTGATTAGGTTAAGGCTGTAGCTCAATCATTTCTCCTTCAAACCTTGCATTGTCTCTCACATAAACTTTTGGGGGACAACACATCTAAACCATAACAGTCACATGTTTGGGTAGGTATTGAAAAATATTGTAAGAATGTGGTTCCTAAAAATCTATAGGGAAAATGATATTGAAGGAAGCATAACTTTGAAGAAGATGGAAAAGATAAGGGAAGATAGCACTCATGTAGTTGGTCCTAAGGACCCAGAAAGAGATGGGACCCTTTTTTCAGAGTGATCAGACTGTCATCAGTCATTCAAAAATAAATAAATAAAATAAAAATGTGCAGGTTTAAATGAAATAATAACTTCACACTAATTCCAACAGATTGACAGTGCTGACAGCTTTGTATTTGGGATGATTCTGAAGGCACATTTGATATATCTTGAATTTCAGTGATAACTGAGGAATTAATAGGAAAACGGTAGCATACGGCTGTATATTTGCTGTTATAACCATGTATCTTTATCCTAAGGGATAAATGTGTGTTTTAACAAAAGATAATACAACCCCAGGGCAATGGAATTTGAATGGTGTGAAAAGGACAGTACAGGGAGGCCCTGTGTGCCATTCTGCTGGCTTTGACCTATGTGCCCCTCCCAGAGCAGACAACAATGTGCAGATAATACCAGCCACAGCCCTGAGAGATGCTTTCTGTGATGAATTGGCAGCGGAGCAGCTATGATCCCTACATTCTCACTTTTGCCTTTTGTATTCAACTGCACAACCTGAGGACAAGGATTCAGCTTTTTATTTGGATGTGTATTGGGGTTTGCTATGTGAAATGTCTTCATTATTTTCAAATAACCTTTCCCTTGAATATAGAAACTGTCACCCTCGACAAAACAGAGCAGTCCAAAGAGATCAATATTCAGTCTCCTTTCCAGATGTTGTAAAGAAATGAGTGAGTTCCCAGAATGCTTTAGACTAATTTCACAGTGAGATGTAAGAGGAATAATTTTTTTTTCCCACTCCAGTCAAAAATCTGTTAAAGCTCTGAAGCATAAGGCTAGGAATTCCTTGCACAGAGGGTTTTGCTCTATTGACTCTCACGTGCATGCTATTCTTATTCGAGGCAATGACGGAACCTTGTTTAACCAGCCAACTACTTTTCTCTGCAGAACCATGAAAATGCTAAAACTTGATGGTGAATTTTACACCACTGAGAGGTATTTGCTTTTATATATTTTAAAAATTGTCGTAAGTCTGTAAAATATGTGGCAAAATTATAACTTGGTGAGGGAATCTATCTTTTCTTCATCTCTGATTCAATGACATACTGTGTCACCCTCTGAGGCACAGCTGGGTATATCTAGGGTACAATTACTGTACACCCAAGAAACCAATGTTAGTGCCAACAATGACCTCAGAATTCACTCACTGATCATTAATAAAATCTGGAAAAGTTATGCCTCATATATATAGTGGTGTTAAATTTAATTGTAGACTAAGAATAATCTGAAGTTATACTTGATTTATTTAATAGCAAAACAGGTTCCAGAAACCAAATCACCAGGTCAAATACTCTTTCTATGATAGACCACTGATAACCTAAATATTGCTATCTATTCTTTATTTTCAATTTCATAAGGGGAAAGAAAAGGAGAAACTGCAATTTTTACTTTCTAGTGTATGGGATGAATACAGCACCCTGTTAAATATCACTATATTATCCACCCAAATACTCAGAATGTCAGTACAAGTTATGTACAACCATCACTGATTTTCTTTTATGTTAGGAAAGTGAAATCAGAATAACCTAATTAAGATTGCCCAATAGCCCAGTGTGGTAGCTCATGCCTGTAATCCCAGCACTTGGGAGGCTGAGGCAGGAGGATCATGAGTTCAAAGCCAGCCTTAGCAACTTAGCTAGGCCCTAAGCAACTCAGCGAGACTCTGTCTCTAAATAAATTACAAAATACGGCTGGGGATGTGGCTCAGTGGTGGAGTGCCCCTGGGTTTAATCCCCAGTATCAAAAAAAAAAAAAAAAAAAAAAAAAAAGATTGCCCAATATCCCACAGTGAGCACCCTTGAACCTGCTCCTTACAGTTCTATTACCTAAGTTTGCACAGAAAGGAAAAAACAAGGGATTCCTCTGGTTCTCTGAGGAATAAATGCTGGGGTTCTACTTTGTTTACTTATTAGTCTAATCCATGGTTGCCATGCCTACATAGTTCAGGGGAAGAATGAAAAGAAAGTCTTGGAAAAATAGCCACTGAGATGGAGGGTTCTTTGCCTCTCAGTGGACTCTGCCATCGCTGTGGCAAGACGGCACTCAGGTTCCATTTCCCAACTGTTTCCCATTTGCAGTGGAGCCTGCTTCTCCTTGCTGGTGCATTCCATATGACTCATGCTTGTTTCCCTCCACTTCATGACTCTGCGGCAGAACACCTGGCTTCACTAGCTGCCACTGACTGTGGCCTTATAATATCCCCCATTGAATCACCATCAGCATTGTTTCTGCTTCCTCTTTCGTCCATGTCAGAGTTTAACCTCATCTCCCTGCCTCCCTTTTCCTCATCACAGCGTCTGGTTCTGTGATGAGGTTCATCTAACTGGCTCTCTCACGACTGCAGAGATGCTCACTGAAGAAGGTATTTCCTCTTCTTTGAATCATTTAGCTAGAATTCAAAAGCAGGCACTCTCTCTTCCCTTTTCTCGTTCTCTTTTTCTGTTTTCCTCTGCTATTGGTGACTTCCAGGGTCACAAGTAATAGGTTGATTTTGGTCTGTCACTTCTGAGGAAATCTTCCTGGGTAATCGTCCACAGGTATGTAAACACAGCAGGGAACGTTGAATTGATACGCTGCATTCTTTCAAAGAAACACCTTTTCCCTAGTTATGATCATTAAATCTCTCAGACTTTTTCTTTTTCTTTCCCCAGAATGCCTTTCCTACAAGTCAGTGGGGCCATTTCTGGAGACTGAAAGACATGCGAACCAAATTTTGTAAGTTTTATTTGGGAGAAACTTCGTGGAAAGACTGGCTCCACATTTTATATATGCTTCTTGTTTTTTGTTGTTTTTGTCTTTGTTTGTTGTTCTGGTACTCGGGATTGAATCCAGGGACTCTACCCTTTGTGCTAAATCCTCAGACCTTTATATGTTTATTTTGAGACAGGGTCTTGCTAAGTTGCTTAGGTCCTCACTTAAGTTGCTGTGGCTGGCCTTGAACTTGCCTCAGCCTTGAGTAGCTAGGATTAGGAGCGTGTGCCACAGTATCTGGCATATATGATTATTCATAATTTTTTGTATCTTGGGGTAAAACAATGACTTAGTATAGCAGCTACAAACAATTATTATTGTGAACAGATTTGAATACATCCTTTAAATGAAGTTGCTACACAAATGTTTAAATAATAGAAAACATCAAAGGACACTTCCAAATAGACTATTTAGAATGAAATTCATAATTGTTTTCATGGTAGAGGTCCTTCATCTCTTTTGTTAGATTGATTCTCAAGTTCTCTTTTCTTTTCTTTTTTTGAGGCTAATGTGAATAGGATAGTTTTCCTAATTTCTCTTTCAGCTGATTCATCATTGGTGTATAGGAATACAATTGCTTTATAGGTTTTAATTTTATATTCTGCTACTATCATGAATTCATTTAGGAGTTTTAGAAGTTTTCTGGTATAGTTTTATTGGTCTTCTAAATATAAGATCATGTTGTCAAATTGAGATAATTTGAGCTCTTCTTTTCATATTTATATCTTTTTAACATCTTTCTTTCGCATGATTGCCCTGGCAAGAGTTTCAAGGACTCTGTTGAATAGAAGTAGTGAAAGAGGGCATCCCTGTCTTGTTCCATTTTTAGAGGGAATGCTTTCAGTGTTTCTCTTTTTAGAATGATGTTCACCTTCGATTTGACATATGTAGTTTTTATACTGTTAAGGCATATTCCTACTATCCCTACTTTTCCTGGTGTTTTAAACAAGAATGGATGCTGTATTATGTCAAATGCATTTTCTGCATCTTTTGAGATAATCATATGATTCATGTCTTTAAGTGTATTTGTGTAGCAAATGACATTTATTGATTTCCAAAACTATGGCACACTAAAGAAACTGAAGAAGAACTTGGAAGTTGGAAAGATATCACATATTCTTGGATAGGCAGACTTAATATTGTCTAATGGCCATACTCCCAAAGGTGCATATAGGTTTAATGTAATTCCTACTAAAATTCCAATGACATTCTTCATAGAAATAGAAAAAGCAGTCATGAAATTTATTTGGAAAAATAAGAGACCCAGAATAGCCAAAGCAATACTTAGTGAGAAGAGCAAAGCAGGATGCATCACAGCATAAGACTTTAAATTATAATACAGTTATAGTAAAAAAACAAACAAACAAAAAAACCAGAATGGTATTGGCACCAAATAGGCATGAAGACCAATGGAACAGTATTGAAGACACAGAGACAAACCCACATAATACAGTTATCTTATACTAGACAAAGGCACCAAAAACCTACTTGGATAAAAGATAGCTCCTTCAACAAATGGTGCTGGGAAAACTGGAAATCCATATGTAATAAAATGAAATTGAACCCCTATCTCTCACCCTGCAAAAATTCAACTCAAATTGGTTCTAGGACCTAGGCAGAGACACTGTTGTGCCTACTAGAAGAAAATGTAGGCCCAGCTTTCCATTATGTCAGCTTAGGAACCAACTTCCTCAAAAAGGCTCCTAAAGCCAAAAAATAAAATAAAAATTCAATAAACAGAGTGGTATTGAACTAAAAGCTTCTTCACAACAAAGGAAAAAATGAAGAGTGTGAAGAGAGAACCTATAGAATGAAAATCCTTGCCACCTGCACCTGAGATAAATCATTAATTTCCAGGATAGATAAAGAACACAAAACCTTACCACCACAAAAACAACCCAATCAATAAATGAGAAAAGGAAATAAACAGACACTTCTCAAAAGAATAGTAGTCAACAAATATATGAAAAAATGTTTAACATCTCTAGCTACTAGAAAAATGCAAATTAAAACTACACTGAGATTTCACCTCACTCCAGTCAGATTGGTAATCATGAAGAATACAAGTAGTCAGGTATAGTGGTGCATGCCTATAATCCCAGTGGCACGGGAGGCTGAGGCAGAAGGATCACAAGTTTAAAGTCAGCCTCAGAAAAAGCAAGGTGTTAAGTAACTTAAGTGAGTCCCTGTCTCTAAATAAAATACAAACTAGGGCTGAGGAAGTAGCATAGCAGTAGAGTACCCCTGAGTTCAATCCCCGGTACCCACCCCCTGGAAAAAAAGAATACAAGTAACAACAAATGTTGGCAAGGATATAGGGAAAAGGATAAACTCATACATTGTTGGTGGAAGTACAAGTTAATGCAAGCACTTAAGAAAGAAGTATGGAAAAACCTCAAAAAACTAGGAATGGAACCACCATTTGATACAGTTATCCCACTCCTTGGTATATACCCAGAGGATTTAAAGTCATCATACTACATCAATGTTTATAGCAGCACAATTCACAATCACTAAGTTGTGGAAGCAACCTAGGTGTCCTTAAATAGATGAATGGATGAAGAAATTGTGATATATATACACAAAGGAATATTACTCAGCTATAAAGAATAATGAAGGCTGGGGCTATGGCTCAATGGTGGAGTCCTTGCCTCACATGCATGAGGCACTTGGTTTGATCCTCAGCACCACATAAAAATCAATAAATAAAATAAAGTTCTAAAAAATGTATTAAAAAAGAATAATGACTTTATGACATTCACTGGTAAATTATGGATCTGGAGACTATCTTGCTAAGTGAAATAAACCAATACCAAAAAAGCAAAGCTGAATTTCCTCTCTGATAAGTTTATGATAATCCACAAGAGAAACTGAGAAGAATAGAGGTTCAGTGGATTAGACAAAGGGGAATGAAGGGAAGGGAGTGGAGATAGGAATAGGAATGACAGTGGAATAAAGTGGACATAATTTCATATATATCCATATATGTATGAATACATCACAGTGAATCATAACTGTGTACATTCACAAGTCTGGAATCCTAATTAGCCTAAGATATACTCCATGATTGTATAAATATGTCGAAATAGAGTCAACGTTCATCTATAACTAAAAAAGAACAAATCATTTTTTTTTTTTAAAGAAAGTCATAATGGTGATATGGGGCATGGAAAAGAATTGTATCAGGGTCTAGCCTAAGGTAGAGAATCAACAATGAATGAAGAGGTTGCAGGAAACTAGCAAATGAAGCTCTGCAACATCTAGATTGTGATGTGAGTTTTAGTGAAAGGATACTACTGCTTCAGATACCGGACAATGGAGGTCAAGGGTCAAATTGTTTCATTTTTCATGAAAACATAAAACTATATATTATTTTCCACTAAAGAAATTACTCATAGGTTCCCTTAAGTTGCCTGATTACTTTACCTCCCTTCTGTGTTCTCTCTTCAGTGGTAGTTTTACTTTCTGAGTTTGTTCTATCTTTTGCTTTGTGGACTAGACTGGTGCCTCTAAATGGGCTCATTCCTTTGTTGTCATTTTACTTATTTGGTTTTCACAATTTGTTCACATTTTGTTCATTTTGTTCACATTTTTTTTTCAATTAGGATGCAGTGTCTTCCAGATTCTAAGTATTTAATGATTCCTCATTGGCAAAGTTTCTTGTAGCATTCATGAAAAAAGGTATGATGGCAGGTCATGTAGACTATGTAAATCAAATTATATACCTCTTTCCTCCTTGGATGCACCGTCATGTCTACAAGCAACTGTCTGTTATGCTGATTGTGGCTCTCCTGTCCTGATCTGTTTTCTTGGAATATTTTTCAAGTATAGTTTCAAACTTTACATGATCAACAGAAACAAAGTTCTCAGTGAGCAAAATAAAATAAATAATAGAGGGATAAAAACTTGGGAAGTTCCTAAATGTAAAGTCAAAGCAAGCAGATATCCATTATTGCAACAAATCATAATTTTTCAGATTTTTTTTCTAAATTTCCTTTGAGGCTGAAACATACGGATTAATTTTAAACCAAATCTCTTTTGGGGAAGTTGAAATTATTTAAAACATCTTGGAAAAAATAAGAATCACCTAAAACTTAGCATATGTTGTAAGATCCAGGAGGAAGAAAATCATTATCAGCATACATAGAAAAATACCAGTTAAAGTTATCACCTGCCTTATTTTGATAGGTTATTTTAAAATAAAAGGTTCATGTCCAGTATCTTCACTTTATTTCTGAATCAATCTTTCCTCCTGACTTAAAACCTTAAATCTCACTACATCATTCAGCTACTCTTTCTGTTCCTTATCATACCCAAGTTCAAATAGTTTATAATTTCTCGTTCTTATTGTCATAATAAGATTATAATAGGACCCTGCAGACTTGCCCATAGTTTTGTATTCTTTCCATTTACTACATTAATTACATACCAATCTTTCTAAATTGCATACATAATCGTATTATTCTTTTCTGTGGATTGATTTTGCTGACTCCAAATAATTTTCATAAACTATTTCTAAGGTATTTGAAATATTATAACACTTCCTTTCATCTTCTCTGTCTTTTCCCTGCCCCACATGCACCTGTAACCCAGATATTCTTGATCCTCTGCTATTCATTAAAGCTGACAAGCAACTCCTCTTGATATTTTCTCTAAAGAATGTTACATGCCTTCTAATAAATTCACACCTGCTTCTCTGAGCAACATGTCTGAAAACTTTCTAAATTGATCACAAGAACTGCAGAGAGAGGGTCTCCCTGTCTGTCTTGGCTCTGCAACAGATCCTTGCCCTATAACAAAGAAATTGTCACTCTTCTTTCTCTACAAGCATTGGGACCATAGACTGTATGAAGGCAGTAACAGTGTGGGTTCATCTCCCTTTTTTAATCTCCAACATTTGTTATAGTGACTGTTACATAGCTACTAGTTAGTTAGTGGTCCAAAAAAAGGTATTCTGAATAAATGACAAATTACTTAGTTTAAACATAACAACTTCCAGAAAAATTTCTTTAGACTGTGCAGCTAAATGCAAAACTTTAGTAAAAGATAATGGGTTTTTACTCATTATCTAGGCCTGTGGTTTGATTGCTTACCATCCTTGTCATGATGAAGATCTCCTTGAAGATGGGATATGTTTATCTCTCTACCCAGTGTTCTCGGTTCATATATCCTCTTTCTTCATTTTACCCTTCGTATTTTCAGTTCTATCAAGGTGTATGGAAAACAAAAGAATCGGAAACACTCTTGACATTCTTTGTGAAGTAGAATTTGAATGTGAGAAAAATCAAAGAAATGGAACAGAAATGAAGTGGACTTAAGCCTGGGGTAGAATTTGAAGTCAGGAAATGAGTTGAAACATCTTTTATGAGCAAGAAAAGAGTGTAAAGGGAATAAATAATCACCTGTATGAGGCCATTCATTTTTCTGTATGATGAGTTCCTACCACACTGTAAGCATGTCTGGGTGCTGGAGAAGGCAGCCAATAAGCGGAGCAAAATCTCTGACCTGTTGGAGCTGACACTCTCGTGGAAGAGATTGATGGTAAAGAAACAAATGAGACAGGTAGAGTGACAGATGACAAAGATTGCCACTGGAAAAGACAAATAAAATAAACCAAAGTGGGGGAAAATGCATTACCAGCGACAGAATTAAAGTTTTATTTATTTTATTTATTTAATTTTACATGTGTTCAGGGAAGTTTTTACTGAAAAGAGGCAGTTGGCCAAGGAACTCTGTGTTATTCGTGCTGTTAGTCTATGCTGTCATAGCAAACTATTAAATCTCAGGGATGATGCAACCTAAGATCATCTCTAGCTGCTGTTGCCTATTCAGTGAGTGTTGGTGAAGTGCTGTGCTCCAGAGACATTACCATTGCATAACATAAGTTTGAATTCCATGTGAGAAAAGTATCACATAAATAAAAGAAAGGGATTTCTTTTAGCATCTTTGATATTCAGAATTCCAGTTTTAACCATCTACTTCCTTTCTCTTTTCAGTAAGTTATAAAATGAAATGGCTAAAGAAACCAAAAACAACTTATGCAACCTTCGAACACTGTGTCTCATTTTTCTATACTCTCTAATTTTTGTGTTAAAGAGAGAAACTAGTTCAACAAAGGGTAAGAGATTTTTGAGATTGGTAAAATGAAAGTTTGGGAAAAGATCTTAGGGGAGGAATTATAGGAAAAGTTCTCAGAAAAAGAAAAAAAATAAGACAAAAAATTAAGGTGAAAAAATAAATGATTCATGGGGCAACAAAAAGGAAAGTTGCTGAAAAAAAGAGATTTTGGGATGATGACAAAGCAATTGAGGGAAGATTTCCATTGGGAAAGTTCTAGGAAAAAGTTATTTGTGACATGATCCTCAAAAAGCAATATCTTACTCAATGTATTCTCTTATTTAGAGTTACTGTGTTGCAACATGAAGTATTCTTTCAATGAGTGAAAATTTGCTTTTCCTTGGGATAACAATTTAAGGTTAATAAAAGGAATAATGTCAATAGCTTTTTATTTTCCACTAAAAATATTAATTTTATGGCTTTGAACTCTGTTTCAAAAACAAAAAGGCCAAATTAAAAAAAAGAAAAAAAGATACCACTGCTGACTGCAGCTTCACCTGCTCAAAATACTCAGGAATATTTAGTCTTGGACGTCTCTGTGCTGTGGGAAAAGATGAAAAAAAATATATCGACTTTTAAATGCTTTAGCCTCAAAATCATGCATATTCCTTCTCCTCATCGCCTGTTGATCAAAACTAATCCTCTGGCTCAATCTTATAGGAAACAGGTGAACAAGGAAATTTTGATGTATTAGTTTCCTATGGTGCCTCTAACAAACTTCCACAACCACAGTGGCTTAAAGTGACACAAAGTTTTTATATCATATCATATATCAGTTCTCAGGTCGTCCGAACATGCGTGTTGGCACCTGTGCCCTTTGCAGAACCTCAGGGAGGTAATTCATTCGTGACCTTTTCAAACTTCTAGACGCTGTCCTCAACTGTGGCTTATGGTTCCATTTCA
This sequence comes from Glaucomys volans, assembly GCA_020662805.1. NCBI lineage: Eukaryota > Metazoa > Chordata > Mammalia > Rodentia > Sciuridae > Glaucomys > Glaucomys volans. The sequence goes on along the minus strand of JAJEJO010005783.1, from coordinate 209,058 downwards.
CATAGATTTTCCTTTGTTTTCATTTAAGGTTGCCTTTTCTCAAACTTTTCCTTCTTTTCTCCCTCTTATGAGGACCCTGGTGATTACATTGGGTTCTCCTGAATAGTTCAGAACACTACTCATCTCCAGACATGAGCACTCGGAAAATATCTTTTTCCACGTAAGGCAATGCGTGCACAGGTTCAGGGGATTAGAATGTGCACATCTTGGGAGAAAGAGCTTTATTCTGTCTATGACGTGATGTGAAATGGCAGTCTTTACCACTGGAATAGAGCCATGTGACTATGTGGATCAAACAAACACCATAGATAAGGGAGCAACAATTTAAAAAAATCTCTATTTCAGGCCAAACAAGGAGATCAGCGTGGATAGACTAAGTTTAGGAGGAAGTGACAGTAGACAAGAGCAGAGAGGTACATAAGAATAGGTGGGATTCACTGAGGGTGCTCCCTAATAAGCCAGGATGAGGATTAGTGCCCTGATCTGAAGTGATATTGAGAGCACTGTCCAGATGGGTGAGTAGCCTGATTTTAGAATAGCTTGAAGAGAGAAATAAAAAGCTGAACGGGGCAAACAAAAATGAGTCAAAAAGAATATTGAAAGTAATAGCAGGAGCTAAGGGTGAGGTCCTAGGTCTAATTCAGCTAAGCCTGTTAACTATTCCATCTAATGTTTATTATAATTCAATTTTTTCTTTTAAAGGCCCAGCAGACTATGGCACCATGGAAATTGTGTATAGAAGAATTAAGATACCTATTTACCTATTCAGCTATTTGGTAGAATATTAGGTCAGATATACTCTCAAACTTCTGTCAAAATAATAAAATATGCATGGTCATTCATGAGAGAATAAGTTTATTTATTGTTCTATGTATATTAGTCTAGGATGTAGATGAAGAAAGATCAACACAATGCGGTCAGAAGAAGGAATTTGTGTATGCTATTTTAATTCACCAGAATCTAACTAATTACAGACAACACCAACATTTTCTCCCCTTTGACTCGATATTTAACCAACAAAGAAACTAGAAGACTATAAATAAATCCACACTGAGAGTGTGGATATATTATGCTAAACGATAAATGCTTGAGGGGTAATCTTATCAAATTTTTGTAGATGAGGAATCTGAATTCAGAGAAATTAAGAACTATTCTTGCTTGTAATATTAATCATAGAAATAAATTGCATATCCAGGGTGCATATCCAGATAGTCTGATAATATTGCCCACCTTCTGGCCATCACTCTGTGCTTTCCATAATCTGAACTCTGTCCCCATTGCAAACAACAAATATGATTCCATCTTGTAAATTACCAATTACCTAATGAATTAATTACAAATTAATTGTTCAATGATGTTATAATTATAAAAAATATTTTATATTCCCCTGATAATCCTTAGCCTGTAGAAAGGGACTTATTCAATGAAGACCATTATAATCCCAGGATTAAATATCTATGACTATAAAGAAACATACTTTGTGCAGTTCTCTGGTCATGGAAGCAAAAAGTGTTTTCAAATTGAAGCTCATTTTAACTTTTTATCCATAATATTGTGTAAACTCTTTTGAAACATATTTTTCTTTCTAGCTACTTTAGTCTCCTGGGGGAAACAAACATCCTACTTTTGCTTTTCACTGAATAGAATTCACGATTTATTTGACCTAATTTTAAAACCATTATAGTACCTTGGGATTTTTGTGATCCAAGTTTATGCTGTATCGCCTTTTCTCTTATTCTTGATTTTATCCAATTAATCATATCCCCCTGGACTTCTTCTTTTCAGTATTCAGATGCCTATGTTTCTTTGATTAAAGTATTGACATTTAATCTATGGGGGAGTCTAGAGAGAAAAAGAGATGCATAGAGTAATGGAGACCTCGCATTCCAATACCACTATTGTAAAAGTGTATTGAAAACACTTGGAACAAGCCAGGTGCAGTGGCACATGTCTGCAAGTCGCAGGGACTCAGGAGACTGAGGAAGGAGGATGGAACGTTCAAGACAAGCCTGGGCAAAAGGGAGAAACCCTGTCTCAAAACAAAATTAACAAAAAGGGGGCTGGGAGTGTCTCTCAGTAGTAGAGCTGCCCTGGCTTCAATCTGTCTTGAAAAGAAAAATTATTTTAAAATCACTTTAAAAATCTAATACTTTTTTTTCAGAATAAAATCATACTACCTATCTTTGATTCCATATAATGGTTTTTGTGTGTTTTGTTTTGTTTTTAGTACCGGAGGCATTCGGCCACAAAATCACATCCCCAGCCCTTTTTTTTTTTTTTTTAAACCAACTTTTTAACATTTGTGACAGGGTCTTGCTAAGTTGTTTAGGGCCTCAATAAGGTTGACTTTGAACTTGCCATCCTCCTGCTTTAACCTCCCAAGCTGGGAACTCCACAATTTCCATTTAGTAGGACTTACTCAAAACTCTTTTTTTTTTTTTTTTTTTGGTGCCAGGGATTGAACCTAGGGGTGCTTAACCACTGAGCCACATCCCCAGCCCTTTTTATTTTTATTTTTTAATTTTGAGACAGGGTCTCACTAAATTGTTTAAGTCCTGAGTTGCTGCCGCTGGCTTTCAGTTGTTGATCCTCCTGCCTCAGCCTCCGGAGCCCCTGGGATTACAGGCTACCACATCTGGCTTCAAAACTTTTTCTTAATATTTGCTTTTTCGTTTTGCTTTTGGGAAGCAGTAATCTTAAATCTTAACTGTTTGAGTTTCTATGCCCACTTGTGGTACTAGCAGCAATTAAATCATAGACATATCCCTTTCCTGAATTCATTCCAGTACGTGGAAATTAGAGAAGCAACTGAATCCTGTCCTGCTAGCAGTTTTGTATGGAAGTTAGAGTCTTCCTGGTCTGCACATTTAAAATTTTCATATGCAAAGAAATAAGAAATAATGGAGCCAGATATCTTTCACCACATGACCAGTCTATTTTTCATTGTGCAATTGAAAGAAGAGGGGATTCAAATATAAAACAGTTCTTCCTAAAGCTGTTCATAATATTTTACCTTAAAAAATAAGAGTTTGAGATAGTTTACTTCTTAAAAACATAACCAACATTGAATAGAAGAGAGTAGTCCAAGTGTGAGAGCAACCTGAGATTGCGCACAGATATACCCACACTATATTTTTAGTATTCAATGTTTTGCATGTGGGTTATATAACAGGCTTCAGGAATGAAAGGAAGAGTGTTTTCCATGCTTATGTAGTAAGGGATCCAGCATCTCCACTTTGGACCTGAGTGACAGTAAGCATGAGTTGGGAAATGAAGAAGCAGTTGCATTCCCTGACTTAACTGTGCAAAGCCCAGGACTGAGGATTAATAATTGTACTATGAAAAGCAGAAGAAAATTGCTCAGTCTAAACATAAGGCCTATTTTACAAAGATATAACAGGAAATAAAAAATAAGCAGGATGAAGAAGTGAGAGACAATTGCCAAAGTGCTAACTTGGAAGAAAACAAATTCTGTGATGATAAAAACTAGGATTTGCAGAATGTAGGCCTACATAGCTTTAGCTGTGCAGATTTGTAAAATTTGTTGATACTTATGTTACAGTAAATTACCTTTTACAGTGTGTAGGAGCAGTGCTATTATATTGTATATCTGTTATTTAATAAATGTCCTGTGGATTAAGAATTGGAATGAGTTAGAATTTGTTCTTGCTGTCCATTCATTATTATCCAATGCTTTTACTTTATAGGTACTAATCAATTTATCTGTTTATCATCTATGTTTATCAGCAAAAACAAACCCAATTCTACTGAAAATATTTAAAGGTTATTTGTTACCAAAAGACAAAGCAAAATAAAATTACTGCTTCAGATTCCTGTTTTTTTAAGTTTTCTAGGTGATAGAATTTTCATTTATTTTCCTACCCACAGAAATGCCTTGACCTGAATTTGTTTGGAATTTAATACACCCACACATTCATAAATTGCAATTTTTAAACACTTCTTACAGATGATCTGACTGATGGCAGGATGACATTGGTCATCTGTTTTGTTCAAATTATACATTACTCCAGCTGCTGCAAGATGTGCTGAATAAAGAAGAAAACTACAAACAATGAAACCCCAGTGATATAAAAGCTAAATATCTCTTCACTTGAAGAAGAGGCTAATAATGAGCTCACTTAGCTATGTGAACCATTCATTTGTCATGCAGTGTATAGGACCATAAGCAGTGCTGATATTGTTATTTATATTTCCATGTGTATGAACTATCTAGACAACTAGACAAGAAGGTTTCAAAGGAAGATATATTCCTTATTTGAATGCCTAAATTTTGGCAAAATTGCCTACATTTATTTAGTAGGAGATAGATTGGGAATACACACACACACACACACACACACACTATACATATATATATATGTATATATACACACATATATATATATCTCATCCTATATTTTAAAGGACAGACTACAATGTACTTGAAATATAAATTATTTTAAAAATAAAAAGATAAATATGTAGTAATAAATAAGAATGTACATCTATCAAAAACAAGATTTGAAGACTCAAAATAATTCAGTTACCACTATGGTGAAACAGGCATTCTGGAATGTCCTCCTACATTAAATACTAAAATGTGAACAAATAGACACACCAAAGCGGTTGTTAAGAACTGCATAATGGTCACAAAAGAAGAGAATGTTAAAATTGCAATTGGGATGAATGAGATCTGAAGTGGATGTCAAGGCTTTGCATAATGTCACCATTCAGTTAAAGCAAGACTTGGGAAGTAGGAAATTAGATCTCTATATTATACGCTGTATTCGTCTGTTCTGTGTTGCCTATGACAAAATACCTCAGGCTGGGTATTTTATAAAGAGAAGATTACTTAGCTCACAGTTCTAGAGGATTGAGGGCTTATGCCTGCCTCTGCTCTGCTGCGGTAAGGGACTCATGGTAGATGGCATCAAAATAGCAGGAGTGCATGTGGAAGACACATGCAGAAGAAGAATTCAAAGGAAGTGCTAAAAAAAAAAAAAAAAAAAAAAAAAAAAAAAACAAAAAAAAAAACAAAGGAAGTGCTATGTTGCAAGACCTGCAGAAGTATGCTCTGGGGGTAGTGGCTCATGACAGAATTACCTTCTACTAGGCCCTACCTCATGTTGCATCACCTCAGCATGTCCCACAGGAGACCACGTCTACAGCACATGAACCTTTTGGGGACCAACCATAGCAAGCATGATTCTATCCATGAAAGGTATGAAGCCTCAAATCAATGACAGAGGAAGGACAAAAAGAAAATTACTATAGAGACTGGAAAAATTAAACATAATCTCTTAACATAAGTTTGTACTTAAGCTTCCTATTATAGGTTTAATGCTTAAATATACATTATGTGTTAAGTAGAACACTTCCAAAATAACATCCTTAGTTGAAATTTCCTTAGGATCCATGAAATTCTGCTTTTGTTTCTGGAAATTCACTTAGATATATTTTTATTATTATCTATACTTCTTAAAATCAATTTCTGGGGTCCTTATTTTATCATTTTATTGTTTTATATTTCATAAAACAGCTGAATTTAAAATATAAGGGATGGGCAAATAAAATCATAAGAAAAGGTTATATTAACCCTCTAGAAAGTTGGTATCCATGTATTAATAACAAACCAATAGACTACATGTTAAAAGATCTATTAAGGAAAAATTGTCAATATATAATGATAATCAGTTCACCAAGAAAAAAAGACTTCTAAACAATTATATGCCTTATACTGGAAGCTAAGATAGCTTCCAAATACATAGAGCAAGATATATAGGATAGCATGGACAAAGTTTCATGAAAAATTATCAAATTCATCATCATGATGGCAAGGAAAAGTCTCAAAATGGAACAGAAAGAAAAACACATGAGTTAAGGACACAGACATATTAAACAACAGATATGCTAAAACTTATTAGTTTTAACAGATATGCTAAACTTATTAGCTTATTAGTTCTCACCAATAAGAGTCAACATTTTTTTTCTAGCTCATAAATGACGTTTTTCCTTTTAAATGGATCATGTGGTACTCCACAAACCTCAATAAATTGTAAGGAATTGGTCATAAGATCATACTCTCTAGAATTCAATTGTGTAGTCAAAAACTAAAAGATAATTTAAATAAGCTCTCATATTTGAGAATTTTAAAGTTCCCTTTACATAGGTTTTGGGTTGCATAATAAATATAATAGGCAAATTTAATGAAAATTAAAAGATAAAATGCTACGTAGCAAAATATATGGTATTCAGCTAAAGAAGGACTTTAAAGAAATTTTAAGTGCTTATTAGACTAATCATCCAACTTAAGAAGTTAAGGGAAAAAAATGTAAAAATCGCAAAGCATAAATACATGAATGTAACATTAAATGATATAAAGCATTTATACAGTACTCTGAAGAAAGTAAATCAGTTTTGAAAAAATACCCAAGACCCAGATGGTTCCAGAAGAATTCATTTCAATATTATGCACACTATTTCACTGAGTGAAAGAGTTAAAATTCTTCCCAACTAGTGTTATAAGGACCCTAAACCAACACAGACAAGAATAGTATATGCACGCCAGAGTTCTCTTGACAAATAAGACCAGTAGGAGGTATACACAGAAGGCAATGTGTCACAAGGAATGAACTTTCCTGATTACAGAGATGGGCTAGCCCCAGTGTCTGTAGGATGAGTCAGCAAGCATGAGCCACAGGAGAGCCAATGGTGTATGTTCTAATCTGAGTGCAAAGGCCAGAGAATCAGGAAAAATGATGATTGTGTTCCTATCCTGAAGGATGGTAATTTCAATAAGCAGGAAAAGATGATACTTTAGTTCAAACTTGTAGGTTTGAAACATCCACTGTCCCAGTTTGAAGGCAGTCTGAAAAGAGGAATCTCTCTTACCTCCCGGAGCCACACCTTTTTATTCTACTGATTGAACAATGCCCACCCACATCAGGGAGGACAATCTGTTTCTCTCAATCTATCAACTTAAATGTTAATTTCATTCAAAAATACCCTCATGGAAACACCCAGAATAATGCTTTTTTCAGATATATGTGGGCAACCAGAGGCACAGTAAAATTGACACATATAATTAGATATCACAAAATGCAAAAGAATATTAATTAACCCTCTTGCTCATGAATATACATGCAGAAAACCCTAAATTAAGTGTCAAATCAAATCTAACAATGCATATAATTTTATATCTATCTGTATCCCAGATATATACAGATATAATTTATTTCATTTAAGCAAATTTAACATTAAAAAGTATTTTCATTGTAAAATGCAGAAAAAATGGTAGCTTTTAACAGTTATATATGAAATTGTTTAAAAAATGAAATTAGAAGGAAACGTACATAATCCGATGGATTCTAAAATTAGTCGGCAATTTCTATCTTTTTGAAGATATCATAAGTGCATTTTCTGTAAGAATCAGCAATAAGGCAATAATAGTCACTATTAACGTTTTCTTTAAAACTGGTACCTATCAAACGACATTCTTTCAGTGAACTGAGACAAGAAAAATAAATAAAACATATGAAGATTAGAAGCAAAGTAGATGCCCCAATATCCTTACCCATGAGCACAATGATTATCTCCTCTAGAAATGTAAACTAATATGAGAATGTAGCAATTTTGAGGATATAATTAGAATATACATATTATATTTTTAAAAGATTTAAAAATATGTAATTTTCTTCAAAGTTAAAATAATTATAAAACTGTCTAACATAAACTTGAATGTAGTTATGGAGAAAACTAACACTATTGAAAGGGAATGAGATTTAAAGGACTGATATACTAAATTCATTAGTAGGATGATCACATCTTACAAATGTCAATTCTTCATAATTTCTCAATAATTCAATGTGATTGCAACCAGAAGAAACTGAAAAGAGAGTTCTAAATAATGTGTAAAAAAGTAAAGTGCTAAAAATAAAGTGACCCTGAATAAAAACAGAGTGTGTGTGCTACTTTATTATAGATCAGGATATATCATTAAATGGTAGAAATTTAAATACTATGGTAAAAGAAAATGATGGATACAGACCAGAGCAGCAAATTCAAATCCAGATGCATCATGTTGCATACTTTAAAATTTATTGTGTAATTGAGCTGGCAATGTAGAAGGACTGGAAAAAGGAGATTGTTCAACTGTTGAAATAATTGCTTCCTGTTTGAAAAAATAATATTAATTCATGTTTGCCATACAGTAGAACATTCCAAGCTAATTAAATACTAAATACAAAAATTAATTTGAAACATAACATTTTATGTGTTTATTTTTATGCATTTGGTGAAAGGAAATTTTGTTTTGTTTTGTTTTGTTTTTTAATGAGGCAAAAAGTACTTAATAAAACTGCTGGCATTTAACTCTAGTGAAAAAAAAATAACCAAAAGATAACAGAAAGAGCAAAGACAACCCATTCAGAAAAGGTGGAAAACATTTACTATAGTTATGAGAAAGATAAAATCCAGTAAATATTAAGATGGTCTACAAATCAATAAAACTTGTGCACGCGCGCACACACACACACACACACACACATAACCCAGCAGAAAATATACAAAAGTTATAAACAAGCAATTCATGGAAGAAGAACATAATTGGTCAATAAATACTCGTTGAATTTCAAAATTTTAAGAGTAATCATGAAAATGTGAAATAATAAAATCACACATGGAAATAAAATTGATATTATTTGGAATAGAATTTTTTTCTTCCTTTTACTGGGTGAATGCGAGGCATAGGAGAAGAGATAGAGCAACGTGTACTCACATGTACTGCTGAAGTGCCAGCCGCTGCCACCTTTCCAGGTCACAAACGGGGACATGTGGCAAGATTGAAGGCCTGCAGACTTTGTGGTCAGCAGTTTTGTTCCAAGGTGTAAACTTAAAGAGACCCTCATATGTGTGCTTCAAGAGACTTGGACATAAATGTTTGTTTATAAAACAAAACCAGAAACAAATCTGAAGTCTTCTCTTTAGGAGCATAAACAGACTGATATTAATGCAATACCAAGAATATCAGTTTGCATGCCCTTGGTATAGCATGGTTTCATTTGTTTTGCAATATTTTACCTCTTAATATGTGCAATAGGTTTGGGTAATTAGTATTATTTTTATGCCTTTTTGCATTCTAAACATTGGATTATGTTGCATTGAAAAAAAAAAAAAAAACAAGCAATAAACAGTACATTCATGGGAAATCAAGGCACGTAAGAGTACACTGGGGGTGGCCTGTTTTTCAACCAAAGGTCACTTTTCCTTTCATGGATGCTTTTCTAAATAACTGTGTTCTTTGGTTTCCGCAATTAGACAGAATAGCCATCATAGAGGTAAAAATGCACATTTAATCATGTTTATTTGCTTTTTAATTATTTTAAAATCTGTCAACTTTTCTTCATGTCTCTCATCATCAGCTTCCATAATATGTTACCTGGAAAACTGCAAAAGTCTGTTATCTGGTCTTTATGTACCTATTTATATTTCTCTTCAATCTATTTTCTACCCTGCTCTGTAGATGAGAAAATGTTAATTTGTAAGTTTGTATTTAGATTCTTACATGGTTTTCTATTGCTCTGATGATGAAGTTGAAACATAGAATTTGATCTCAAAATGTTGTATGGTCATGGCACTAACTCTTTTCCATGGCACCCTAGTTACCCAAGTGTTTTAATTTTTAAAGTCTATCACAGTTCCTCTTAAATCAGGGATTTTGCAGGTTCTTTCCCCTGTACTTCAAGCAAGTTTTTCTTCACCCTTTGTTCAATAAACTTTTCCTGGTAGTTAACTTTTTAGCTCAGATTCACTGCTGAGGGAAATCTTTGAATCCCCTGATTACATCTGTCCCACTGTAATAGGTTTTTGTGGTTCTTTGTTACTTTTCTATCTGGTACCAATCTCAGATTTAATAATGACCCAAATGCATAGTTGATCATTTGATTAGTCTCTCTCTTTCCCACCATGTTGAGCAATTATTATGTCTTCTATGAGCCTCCTCGTATCAATATTTGTTAGTTCTGCATTGACGTAGAGCTGGTGCTCAATAAATATGACTGTGTAAGAAATAGAATTTGGTCCATGATAATTCCTTTTACAGGAAGCTCTGAATTAAAAACAAAATTAGAAAACTTGGTAACTGCCTTTGAATGGAAACTCATATTCTTGTAGGGTGCCTGAACACAGAAAATGTTTTTGGTAGGAGAAAAAGAAGAGAGGCAGAGGAGATGGAGGATATATACACAGAGGAGTGGGAAAGTGAGAAGAAAAAAAGGTGCAGGAGCGAGAGGAGAAGGGAAAAGATGAGATGTGGGGATAGGAATTTTAAAATGATATAAAGATCCATGGGAAAAAAGAAATCTTCTGATTTTTATATCTTACTTTTTTACCTTTAATATTTCTTGCCTTAGTCTGAGTTTTTTAAAGTATTAATAATGGTCATTATTATCTTATTTCTGATTCATACGGAAAAGGCACTTAAGGTTTCATGAAAAAGGCAAAAATCGCTGATGTGGTGACAGGCCATAACTAGCAAGAGACTAAAACCACTTGGGGTTAGAGGTTGAATGGGTTGGAATAGGGAATTTAAAAAAAATAATTTTATCTACCTGTAGAAAAATAGTATCCAAATTCAATAATGCCAAATGAATTAAATATAATTGTCCTTGTATATGGACCTGAGATTTTTTTAAATTTGTATTTTCAATTCTGAGTGACAGAAACACCTTAATCCACCATATGACCACCAGAATATCATAGATTTTACTAGCACTAACCTTTATCTGTTTTTCTAAAATCTGCTGTGCAGTTTGATGGCCTCAAGGTGGTCTTCTCAGTGCTGTTCTCTGAAAGCACAAAGAAAAACTCATGCAAGAGATTTTTATTAAGTGGACAGGCAGTGTGTTTGCCCACAGGGTGGAGAGAGAGAGAGAGAGAGAGAGAGAGAGAGAGAGAGAGAGAGAGAGA
>JAJEJO010005783.1:164591-198083 GCA_020662805.1 Glaucomys volans | reverse complement strand
AGAGAGAGAGAGAGAGAGAGAGAGAGAGAGAGAGAGAGAGAGAGAGAAAGTAAGCCAAAAGGAGGTGTTCGGGTTTGCAGGAAGAGCAAAGATCAGGTTTAGTGTGCAAGAAAGAGAAAACCTGAAGATAAAAAATCTCTTTCCACTTGCCCACTCGCTCACAGAAGTTGTATGCCATTACATGGCCATTTTTGATTGATTATCTAAAGGATACTGTGACCAAATATCGTTACATAAGCGAATAAGTTTTGGTGGTTTAGGTAAAGGTGAATCTGCTGGAATGGAGGACCTAGATCCCATGGTGGAGACTGAGAAACAGGCAAGTCAGTGTCCAAGGCGTCCTGAGGTCACAGACTAGTTGGCTGGAGACAAGAAGGCAGCATAGTGATGGGCATCATCACCCCACCATCAGTGTGTGCCAGGCAAAAGCCGAAAGAGTTGAGGACCTGACGTCAGGATTTTCAAGAGAGAGAGCAAAGAGGAACCTCAACCCTGGAGAGAATCTCCACCGTGGAGATCAGGGACCCACCCGTCCAATAAGGTCAACCAAGGGCACCAGTCCTGACTATGAACGTTGTGACTTGGGGAGCCCCCACTCTTCAGCCACCTCGAGGGCACTGGACTGTCGACCATCACATCTCAGGTCAGCAGAGGAGTGTTTAAGTCACCCTCTTCAACATCCACCACTGGCTTCATTCTCCACTTGTAATTCCTTCAAATGCTTACATGAAGCCTCAGTTCCCACAGCTCACAGTAAATGGCAGAACTGGAGTACAAACCTGGCTGTGTGCAGTTCCAAAGCAAAGGCAGGGCAACTGAACAGTTCATTAAACAGTTCTGTGTCTTCCGCCTCCATGTACCTTTCCAGAACTCTTTCTTTCCTGTTCACATAGAATATCTGTTCATTCCTTTGCTTACTGATATGAAACCTGCTGAATGTGTTCTAATGTCAAGGTAGCACCTGATTGCATTACCCAGTATTGTGAGCAGCAACATCTTGAGGCCATGAGCTCCTGGAGGGCAGAGATTATTTCTTGCTTCTCTTTACATCCCCAGAATTGCAGGACCTTTGTGGACTTGTATTCTAATCTGCATGGAAGCTCAGGGAGAAGAGTTGTTGGTGGTGGATGTTAACAGATGTGGGTGTGAGAACAGGTCTCACGGAGATTGTGACATTTAACTGCAAACATGAAAAAGGAAAGATACCATAAAGCTAAAGACAGACAGACTGGACACAAGCATTGCACCCCAATTGGTCCTTTTTTTTTTTTTTTTTCTCATAGGGATATAGATTAGGAATTCCAAAACCATCTCATTTGCATGCTAGAGTTGCATAAATAAATACAAAGAAAACCAGTTTCCTTGGCGCTAGAGAATTTACAATGAAAGAAAAAGTGGAAACTAGAACAAATCCTGTGACTTCAGACTAAAGATAAAGATGTCAATTTAGACTAAAAAAAAAAAAAATGTATATATGGTAGTGCCTCCCTTATCTGTGGTTTTGTCCACTGAGGTTTCTGTTACCTGTGGTCAATTATGGTCTGAAAATATTAGATGGAAAACTCCAGACATGAACAATTTATCAGTTCTAACTTGCATGCCACCCCGAGTGGGTCATAACATCTTCCATCATCCCACTTCATCCCACCTGGGGTATGAATCATTCTTTAATCTGGTTCAAGTAAATTTTGTTTTACTAAATAATGTTCCCAAAGCTCAAGAGTAGTGATGCTGGCAACTCACATATGTCAACAGGAAACCACAAAATGTCTCCCTTATGTGAAAATGTAAAAGTTCTCAATAAGGGTTAAAAAAAATTGTATATCGAAGCTGCCATATTATTGTCATATTGTTATATATAAGGTGGTAATGGTTCTATTTTGCTATCAATCCCTTACTGTGTCTACTTCATAAATTAAGATTTAGCATAAAAACTCATGTATAAAAAAATGCGATATATCATGTATATGGTTTCAGCGTCTCCTTGGGAACATGAAACATATCTGCTGTCTATGAGGGAGACTCCTGTACATACACATGCAGACGGATACAAAAATATCTAGAGGTATACATGTGCATATTAACACAATATGCATGTGTATATTAATGTACAATATATGCATGTATATACATGATATATAAACCAACTGTATACACATTCACACATATACATATATAATGGTTATATCCATTGTGTGGAACTAAAAGCATTGATACCCAGTAGCAGTGAGCACATCCTGCACCCATATCTTGTAAGGCCATTATTCAATATAAGAATTATTCAATCAAGAGCTTCTTAATGAAGTGATTGATTCAAGGGCTTTGGAAGAGAAAATTAAAAGAATCCTGGGACATCTTGCAAGATCAGAAAGTGAAGAAGTACTTAAAGGACAAAAATATCCTTGAGTTCATATTTAAATGTTTGAGAAACAAGATAAAAAAATTGACCATTCTTAAACAGTCAAATTGATAAGTATATAAATAATAAAAAATAGAAAATCTGTATGAATACATCACAGTGATAGAGTTCTGGGCAAATTCCACTGATGAATATTAAAGAGTGTGAAAGTTTCTGTAGACACAAAATATTTGCATACTCTCAAACTATGTTCTCCCAAATATTTAGTGTCTATGGAAAAATTGTAAGTTTACAGTGGAGAAATCCAAGTCTTCATTTTTGACAAGTGCTCTATATTGCCAGTAAAACATGTCAATATCACATACCCCTGAAATCATGCACTAAGGACACATCAACTTTCTGTCCTGTTACTGCCTTGTCTCAAAGCTAACCTTAAGAGAACTGTAGAAAATCTCAAATTGAAGGTTATTCTACCTTTTAGCTGCCCATTTGAAACTACTTGAAAATATGAAAGAAAATCATGAAATGTATCATGAAAGTCAAGAACAATAAGAAATTGTTTCCAAAGGGAGGGGAACTACAGTAACATGACAGCTAAGCCCGTGTGAGATCCTGGATTAGAAATAGAAAACAGACATTAGTGGGAAAAAAAAAATGGCTGCCTTAGTTATTATTTCACCAGGGTTAATTCTATAGGTTGGATTTTACATGTCCCCTCAAAGCCCATGTGTTAAAGGCTTAGTCTCTCAGTTTGGAACTATAGGGAGGCTGTGGAAGTTTAGGAAGGTGGGACCTAGCAGAGAGGGCTGCCAATCACTGAGGTAAGCCCTCAAATGGAGTTGGAGAACCCTGATCTCTGTTTCTCTTTCACTTTCCCACCGTAATGTGGCTGACTTTGCTCCAAAATGTTTCTGCCGTCACGGACCTTGACACAGGTCCAAAGCAGTTTCATGGACTGAAACTTCTAAAACTGTGAGCCAAAATAAAGTTTTTTCTCTTTATTAGTTGATTATCTCAGGTAAATTTTTTTTACAATAATGGAAAGCTGACAATCATAGTTTAAAAAGTAAACAAATATTCTATTTTAAGTGGTTAAAACAGGGAAAGCAGTTTAAGAGTATGTGGGACCTCTTTGTACCACATTTATATTTTTTTGCTCATGGTTAAGATTATAGCTAAGAACTTTAGGACTCAGGCAATTCCTTCTAACTTCAAAAGATATTAAGGAAGGTTGGGCAAGCATCACCAGAAGACAATAACTATCGGGGAAATGGGAACATGTTTACTGCTCAGAGATCTTTATAAGTCTGGTTTAGTCATTCAGTGGGTGAAATGAAATTATAAAACAATATTGACAAAGCCTGTCAGGCTGTTTTTTTTTGGGGGTGGGGGGGCTGGTTCCCTGCTGGATTTTTATTTTCCTTTGAGATACATGATACAAAACAGTGCATGAATAGGATTTAAGGCAGAAGTGTCCCTATTGTCAAACACAATTTCTTACTGATTTTTCAAACATGAAAAAAATACTTCGCCCTAATACCTAGGCAAATACCAGCCAATGAAGATTACTGTTTTTCTCTCAAACTTCAATGGGCTCTTTGGCTGGGAGAGAGGAGTGAACTCTGATGAAGTCCATAGAGAAATAGATTGAGTTGGAATAACCGCAAGGCTCTAAAAATGGAGTCCAGTGACCTCTTGAGATGCAGATGGAATGACGACTTGATGGAAATAATTCTGAGGGGATATTGTAGAAGACTAGAACCTTTGCTGACCCCCAAGAGACACATAATACACAGGTGAAATTTGAATCAAAGTGTATTGCATGGGGAAAGAGATGAGGGAAGGGAGGGAGGAAGGGAGGGAGGAAGGAAGGAAGAAAGGAAGGAAGGAAGGGAGGGAAAAAGGGTGGTGGAGAAAGAAAGGAAAGTATGTGTGAGATGTTGAGGAGAGAGAGAGAGAAGAAAAAACAAGGAATTGAGGAGGGAGGGAAGGAAGCAGGGAGAGACAAAGGGAAGAAGGGAGAAAGGGAAGGAGAGAGAGGGTTCTGCCAGTGTTTTGTTTATAGTTGAATAAAAATTTACCCTGGATTTTTTAATTGGTTCTTTTTAGTTACACAGGACAGTAGCATCCATTTTGACATAATTATGCAAGCATGTAACATCTTATTCTAATTAGGACCCTATTCTTGAGGATGTACACTATGGTAGGATTCACTGTGGTATATTCATAATGTATACATAGAAAAATTTTGTCAGTTTCATTCCACTGTTTTTTCTTTTCCAAACCCCCTTCCTTGCCTTCATTACCCTTTGTCTAATCTACTGAACTTCAATTCTTCCCTTCGCCCCACTGTGGGTGGGGCTTCCACGTATCAGAGAAAACATTCAACCTTTGGTTTGGGGGGATTAACTTATTTCACCTAGCATGATAGTCTCCAGATCAATCCATTTACTGGCAAATGTCATGAAGTCATTCTTCTTAATGGCTGAGTAATTCTCCATTGTGTATATACAGCACAATTTCTTTATCCATTCATGTATTGAAGGTCATCTAGGTTGACTCCATAGCTTAGGTATTGTAAATTGTGCTGCTATAAACATTGATGTGGATGATTCACTGTAGTATATTTATTTTAAATCCTCTGTATGTATACCAAAGATTAGGATAACTGGGTCAAATGGTGGTTCCATTCCTAGTATTTTTGGGAAATCTCCATACTGCTTTCCACAGTGATTTCACCAGTACTTTTGATAATACAGAAAAATAACCAATGTAGTGTTACAAGAAAACAAAATAAAATAGACACCATATCATAATAATGGTATGAAAAATAAACCCATGCTGGGAAGGTGATAAGAGTTAGAGCTACCCAGTATTTCATTTTACGTTTAGATGTTAGGAATCAATGATTTGTTTTTCATGTTTTAACTATGTGTTTTATTTATACCTTCATCTTGTTTCTCCCCAAATGATTTAAGGTATCTTGGTCTGAACTGTCTATTAATAAACATGTCTTTTTAACAATTCAAAGAAAAGATTGAGGGTTTTTGAGATAAAGGAAGGCATTTCAGGGCTGGGAATATAGCTCAGTTGGTAGAGTGCTTGCTCTGTATGTACAAGGCCCTGGGTTCAATCCCCAGCACCACCACCAAAAAAAAAAAAAAAAAAAAAAAGAAAAGAAAAGGAAGGCATTTCAAACAAATGAAACTTCATGAACAAGAACATGGAATTGAATACCACACTCCTCTTTTAAGAGAAGGTGAAACAGTTCAATGTGGTTGGAGCCCAGGGTGAATAAAAATAACAGATAATGGGCTCACAATATAGGTTGACAAAAATTATGATATAATTTTCGTGGATATCTGGAAGAGTAACTGGACAAATAAATTAGCATAAATTTAGAGGAGAGAAGAGGTAGAGTGTATATTTTAGAAATGAAAACTGGAGTGGGGGAGTGAATGAATCATGTCCTGTGGGGGATGTGACTGATATCATATCCCCTGCAGGAAGATAAGAAACATGGTAGAGATCTGGTGGCCCTAGACTGTCCTCTGGGACCTCGCATTCCTGCATGAGTTAGGACTCAGTAGTCTGAAGTAAATCTTTCAGCCTAATATACTTAGATATCAAGCTGGGAAATATCTGATTAAGGAATTTACCTAAGAGTAACTTCTTGTATTCATTACAGTAAAACTAGAGTTGCCATTTCCAAGGGCATAATTTTAGGCAAACATCAGTAGCAAGATAGCTTCACAAAATCTAGCTTAAAAGTATGAGAATATAAATTGTTAATACTGACAATAAGACACTTGAAAAATTTACCATAATTCTTAATGGGGAAATGTAGGAAAATTATCATTTTCTTTTTAATTTGGAAAGATGCAAACTGTTTTTATTTTGTGTACTAGCCATAAAAAATTCTGTTGCCTCTGATACATTAGCAGAATTTAATTCTGGAAAAAAAAAACAAAAAACATTAGTAAGAGGTTTTAAAAATAGCTACTTATTTTAAGTTTTGAGCCTAAATGAAAGCAATCTGACATCACTGAAAAAATATGAATAATGACAGGAAAGAAATATGACTTGTAAAAGGAATTAAGAAGAGAATTAGCATGGTTCTATGTTTTTTATGTTAAAAACATACTGGTGATGAATTGAGGTCAATATCTTATGTTTTATGTATTTGAAGTAGCTCATTTGCATAAATCAGAACCCTTAGTCTCTATATCTGCTGGAAATAAAATGTAATTCACTTTTATAAAGGGTGAATTGGTGTGCTATCTATGCACACTAGGGAAAAGGATTTCCTCCTCTGGAGCTAAAATATACTGTTCCTATGAAGATAATCCAAAACCAGAATAACAGAAATTCAAATTAAATTTATCCCTTAGAAAGGAGAGTACATTTAGGGAAATGAAGTCCCATGAATGACCTAACATGTTTCACTAGGCTATCTGGGTGTGGATCTAGGCATACTCAGCATTGGTCTGGGAATGGGAGGGATCAAGAGCAGAGAGTTAGAAACTTTTGTAAAAACTCAAGAGCCCACAGAGGCTTGGACCAGAAAGTGAACTGGGATGATTCTCAGAAGTAGAAGTGCATACTTCAGGATTTTCTGAAGAACTGTGAAATATGAAATAAAATAATAAACTATAACCAAATGAATTTAATTAAATTAAGATAATTACTTCTTAGGGAAATAATCTAATAGAGACCTTAAATATGGGTTCTTTAATAACATGTCAAAATTAGTAAAATTTTTATTCTATAGTAGCGGATGAGTTTTTTTTTCTTTTAAAAAACATACTCATTCAGAGTAAAAGGTAGACACATAAATTAGACTCTTAATAAATTATTTTACCTAAACTTGGGATGATCAAAAATTATATATACCTTGGAAAATTAACTAATGATGAAAAGAAATTTCAGGTATTCAATGTCCAAAAGTTGAGAATGTTAAAAATAGATGTCTGTTACAATATGGATTATAAAGAGATATATTATATTTAATTAGTATTCCTTAATTTATTGTTATTTGTTTCTCAGTCATTATTTTTTGCCAAGTTTTGTCTTGAGTCTGACTCTCTGTTTCTTCCTTCATAAAGTTCTTTTCTCATTTGACCTCACAGAATTTATTGTTCTGTGTATTTTCTGGAAAATTCGTCTCAGTATTCTTCAGGGTCTACTGTGTCTCTACCTGTAGTCAATTCTCTTGATATTAGGAGCTTTGCATTTTTTCTCTTCCATAATGACAAAGATTAAGTCTTTTGCATACACTTTTCTTGAAATTATATATAGTGGGTTCTTAATAAATATTTGTTGAATTAAAAATCAGTGAATAGATCAGTGATTCTCTAAATGTAATGGCACAGGCAGCAGAATGTGTTCATTCAGGATATCTGGAAGTACCTTTTAAGACTGTCCTCAAGAGATGGGAAATTCACCAGCTGCAAGGTACAGCCCACAGCACAGGGCAGCATGGGTTCCCCGCCTCCTAACTTGGCCATCCACTGTCGTGACTCCACACCATCTCTGAATGTGGCTGCCTCCATCATGGGACACCTCAGCTGCTGCCATCACCATCTTGAGACATGGCAACTTCCATCTTGGAATACTGGCCAGGGCCTGGAAGTCCAATATCAAGGTACCTGAAGGTTTGTTGCCACCACCACCATCTCAGGACATGGCTGCTTCCATCTAGTGACACGAGTCAGGGCCTGGAAGTCCATCATCAAGGTGCCTACAGATTTAGTTACACCTGAGGACTTCCTGCTAGGTGTGCTAATAGCCACCATTTGCTGCAGAGGCTGGAGAGAACCAGGCTCTCCCAGGTTCGTGAGTTCTAAAGTGCACAGGGATGGATGGGACTGGCTTTAGCAGGTCACAGGTTGAAAGAAGGTGTGAGGGCATCTTACACTCAGCTCACACTGCTAACTGGTCAGGCACCCACTGGGTTCCTGGTGCCCACTCAGGCCAACACCCACTGAGACCTGACACCAAACTGGTCTCTGACTCCATTCCCAGTCAAGCATCCACTGATCCCCTGGTATGCCAGGTTTGTCAATCACCAGGGCCCTTTGGCTCCCTAGTCCCCATTCTTCCAACCCCTCCCACAGCTATGTGGCTGGCCCACAGCTCTCAATGCCTGGTTCTGATCCACCCAATATAGAACAGCTTTCCATGGCAAGCACAGAGGCCCAAGCACTCAGCTCTCAGTACAACCAGAGAGAGAGGTGCCTGACCAGGAAGTTGAAAGGGCAGAGCAGGAGAGATTGAGTTTGAAGACTAAATTAGAGACCAGGAGGGCCACAGGTGCCATAAGGAGCTAAGATCAGACTCCTACATCACATGAGTGGAACCAAAGGAGGTTCCTAGAGTCTTTCAATGTTGACCAGCAATTGCTATACCCTGCCTCCAGGAGTTCTACCTCCAGGACTAACCTTCCCACCCTAGTAACACTTACCATCCTGAGGGTGGAGCTAACAGCAAACTCCAGAAAACCCCACCTATTGGCTGAGAAGGGAAACTGAGTAGGTTTTGAATGCCAAAGGAAACAGTGGCTCAATTTTCCTTTGAGGTTTTTTGTTTTTTTTGTTTTTTTTTTTTACTTTTCTTTTCCCCCCTCACATCCCCACCATTTTTTAAACCAAATACTTTTCATATATCAGGTTATTGTCTAAATAATATATTTCAGTATTGTTCTATATTCTTTTATTTTTACTTTTTTTTTCTTTTTTAGATTTTTATTTTATTTTTTACTGTGTATATATACTTTCCTTTCACATATCTATTTTCCTGGATTCTCTCTTTTCTCCTGCTCAACAGCCAACTTCTAATGATTCCTATTTCACTCTTTCTATGATCTTATACTTCTACCTTCTCTCTTCCTTCCTCATAAACATCACATCCTACACCACTCTTGTTCTCTCTTTCTCCACCATTATAAATTGTAAACCCTTTAACAAACCTACTGTTTATATGGCAGACAGTATTTGAACACATGATTTCTGATTATCATGATGAAACTGTAAATGTCTCATGAGTTGCTATTTGGTTTAAAGCTGTATATTATGAGCATTGTGTGCTATTAATATTGAACTCCCCCTTAAAGGTGAGGTACTAGAAACCTGCAGAGACACTATGTCTATAGGTTAGAAACTGTGATACTTCAGATCCACATTGTTAGATGGGAAGACACACAAACACATGAAGAATCAAAGAAACAAAGCACTCAAAACATATCAAAATGCTTCAGTAATAGAATCCATTGACAACATGGTAGATGAAATGTCAGAGAAGGAGTTCAGAATGTACATAGCTAAACTGATTCACAACAGAAAAGATGATGTAAGAAGTGAAATCAGAGACAAATTTCAGGAGGTGAAAGATCACTTCAAAAAAGAGATAGAGATTAGAAAAGAAATCAAGCAGAAATTCTTAAAATAGAGGAATCAATAAACCAAATTAAAAATACAATGGAAAGTATCACCAACAGATTAGACCACTTGGAAGATAGAGCCTCAGGCAATGAAGACAAAATATATTATCTTGAAAATTAAGTCGACCACACAGAGAAGATGGTAAGAAATCATGAACAGAACTTTCAAGAATTATGGGATAACATGAAAAGACTATGAATGGATAAAGAAAATGTGGTATCTATGCATAATGGAATATTACCCAGCCTCAAAGAATGAAATTATGGCATTAGGTGAATGGATGGAGCTGGAGACTATCATGCCAAGCAAAATAAGCTATTCCCCCAAAACCAAAAGCTGAATGTTTTCTCTGACATGTGGATGCTAATTTATAATAAGAGTGGAAGGGACTAAGAAAGAATAGAGGTACTTTGGATTTGACAGAGGAGCATGAAAGGAGGAGAGAGTGTATGGGGGGGTAAGAAAGATAATAGACTGAATCAGAAATCATTACCCTAGGTACAAATGTGATTGCATAACTGCTATAATTCTATGGCATGTACAACTAGAAGAATGAGGAGTTATACTCCATATATGCATGAGGTTGGAACTGATTCTACTTGATAGGAATGCAAACCTGGCCCATGGTTCACCATAATTACATTAGAAACTCTGAGCCCATTTTCCTAAGACATCCTGGATTCCTGGTCCTCATTAAAAGTTTGAATTAATAAATATTTGTTTTAATGTGCAAATATTTGGAATATCTTTTGTAGGAATAAATAATAAATATATCATCTAATACTTCCATAGGTAAAGCTGAAATTATTCTGATAAACCCTAAATCCATTGCTTCCTGCTATTTTCTACAGTGTCAGTGACGCAAGCATCAACTCTATGGCTCACAACCATCCTAAAATTTTCTCCCTGTCTCCCTCAAGTCACTATGTTTAACTGGTTTCCAAGGATAATAAATTTCTTCTCTTTTTTCTTGAATCTCTTCATGTTTTCTACTATTGCCTTTAAGACTCAAGATTGACCTGTGGGATGTACCACTAAAATTCTTATCATATTCATAATTCTAAACCTACTGTGTTAGATACCTACATGAGATTGTACCTCACAGTTCTTCACTTTTTAAATGAAAATAATTAAGTTTATTAAATTAATAATAATTAAAATTCAGTTTTCTGAATTTAAGATACACTTAACTACCAGATATACTTTATGCATTCCATGACTTTTTGAGTTAAGAAATCCTGAAAAATTGAAAAATTAGAATATTTATTTTATCAGTTATATCTTACACTTGTCCAATACTCCAAAGTATACATTTTATATAGATAGTTCTGTGTTTTAAGCAGGCTTTATTAAGTGTATTTCATAATTAAAGAGGCCAAATTTAAATTCATAGATGGAGATAACATAAAAATAACTTTCTAGTAACTCATGCTGGCATATAATAATATATTTTTAAAAATAAGAAAACATACAATGTAAGTCATCAGAAAGCATATTTGTCCCATATTATTTTCTATACTATTTTTATCTAGAGAATTTCATGGTATACAGGAATTAAATATTTGTTGGCTGAATTATTGCTCAATATAATTGTACATAGATGAAAACTTACTTTTGATAATAGATATAGCTCAGTTCTCTGCAAGGAAGAAATACAAAACAGTATTCTCAAGAAAATTGTATTGATCTTGGAGAGAATAAATTGTCTTGCTGTTTCAAACACACTCTGACTCTAGTATAACTCATTGAGCCTCAGATAAGAAAAGATTCCAGAAATCACCTAGGCAGGGCCACTTCATTAGAGATTTACCCAACTCAGAGATGCAGAGAAAAACACAAAATGAAACAGTAACCTTGAAAGAAATTCATTTCTAAATAATTGAACATGAGGCCACAGGATGAAGAAGTAGGGGAAGGGACGCAGAGTGTGGTCTTTTCGGGTACCAGATGACGAACAATCATTTTTCCATTTTCTTTCAGCCACTTCAACTGCTCTCCCTTCCTCCAGCATGCACTTACAAACTTTTATGCTTCTATATTTTCTCTTGGTTTACTTGCCATGGGCTCCAAATCACCTGCTCTTTTCTACCCAGTCCACGACTCCTTCCGAGGTTCCTAGTCCAAATTTCAGCATCTCCCCCAAATTTTCAAATAGAAAGGTGGAATGTTTCATTCAATCTTTTGGTTCTTTGTGCATGAACTCCTTAAAAGATTTAATTTCTTTCTCATTATTTAGTTAACCTGAGAATGTAAGAAATGGCTGCTTTTATCTAAAAGCACTGCTGAAGTCCAGAAGTCTAAAGTCATTCCCAGTGTAGCTCCTCACTCCATCTCCTGGACTGCATGGGAAGCCCCCACAGACACCTGCCAGGAGCAAGCACTACAATGTTCAGAAGTACCACCATGTAGCTCAGGTCATCAATTCTCTGGACATTGCTTTAAATTGTATTTAAGATGCTTCAGATGTGGCCATGCTCTCAATATAAAGAACACAGTATACGTTTATGCACATCACAGGTGT
The DNA here is from genome assembly GCA_020662805.1 of Glaucomys volans. NCBI lineage: Eukaryota > Metazoa > Chordata > Mammalia > Rodentia > Sciuridae > Glaucomys > Glaucomys volans. The sequence goes on along the minus strand of JAJEJO010005783.1, from coordinate 185,764 downwards.
GGAATAACATGGAGTGTTGGAATCAGATCTTCTGGTTCATTGTCCTGCACTGCCCCTTGCTAGCCCATGACTGACCAAAACCAAGTGAACTACCTTTTTTGTATCTCTGTATCTTCTGATGTATGTCAGGGATTGGTGAAAATTCAGATATTCTGTCTGGGTCTCTTTGGGTGAACTGAAGAGGGAAGAAGATGAATTCCAGGGCAAAGTAACCCAGACAAAGACAAAGAAAAGTTGTTATCAAGGGGTCATCTTGAAACTTGCAGGAAGTGACAATTGGCAAGAGATAAACAGACCACAATTTCTCTGAACCTTTTGAAAATTGAAAGACTTTCCTGACATGGGCTGTTTTGGGTCAGGGGGGAGTGGACAAGACAATGCCATGAGTAGCTGACATGGGTTTCTCATTATAATCTCATATTGCAAGGCACTAATCTGACTCCTCCCGTCCACCCACAAATAAACCCAATTCAAATGACCACCAGGCTATTGATAATGATTTCTACAGGGAAGAATGACCTGCAATAATTTTTCCACCACCCCACCCCCCACCACCCCAATAAGTGTTAAAAACTGAACTGAAAAACTTTCCTCCAAATTCTCATTTCACTCACTGGTTTCTGCAGCCTCCCCTCCCCAATTCCTTCCTGAAACACTAAGTCAGGAGAGCCAGACTTCTTATCATTTTTCCATAGTTGATCCAGTCCATGTTTCTCCTTTGCTTTCTTATTTTTAGAGGAGTTGATTGAAGAAGGAGCTGCCAGTCCGTAACCTGTATTATTTCCTCCTCTCAACAGGAAAGTGCAACAGGCTCTGCTAATTTCATGCACACACTGCCCTGTTTTTCTTATTTGTCTCTTCTTTCCTTTTGTTTTGCAAATTGCTTGCTGACCATGTGTGCACCTCAGGTCATTTGTGCCTGAGCCTTAGAGAGTTTTTCTCACTGCATGTAGAATAAATCTGTTTCTGCTTTGTGCCACAGCAGCACTTGGTGCAAGGCTCCATCCTTGCTCTTTTGCTCCATATTGCCATCCTTTCTTCACTTGTGTGTTGCTGGGATAGGGAAGAATTCTGATTTATCTTTGTATCTTGAACTCCAAGTATACAGCTGGCTCATAATGTGTTTGTGAAGTGTTACTGATGTGAATTTGAAAAGAAATAAAATATACCAAAGCGTTCATTGATGGACAAAGCAGGACTAAAATCTGGGTCTTTTGGCTTGCCTGTATATCACTCATCTCAGAATGATTTATAAAGTCTCCAAAATGCAATTTTTAAACAATATCAGTTCTCTTGTCAGGGATATACACTGAGAGCCTTAAGAGCACTTGAGTATGATGGGCAAGCTGGGTCACACAGTTTAATTTGAAAGAGCATCTTTAATATAAACAAGTGTTCTGAAGAACTTGAACAACTTACATGTAATGAAATTATAAGTGTAAATAAATTGATACAGAAGGGATGAAGACATTAAAAGAATAGCAACCAAGAGGAAGAAGGCAGGGGTAACTGACTTGATATTTCAAATTTTAAAAATATTGGAGTGTTAAATGAGACCCAGCATATTACTGGTCATTACCAAGTACAAAGACTTGAGCGTAAAAGGCCATCACTCTAAGTATGGAGAAAAATTGTGGGTATACAGGAAAAAAAGTGGAGGAAAAATAAGGAATATCCTTGGAAGGCAAAGTCAGTGAGCTCAATTCAATCTTTATTTAATGTAATTAAATTTAAGCACTAAAAATCATGTATTTTCTTTTCCAAGTTGGTTAGACTGAAGAACAATGTAGACGGGTTCTTGTAAAGTCGAGAAAATAGGAAGTAAGCAATGCTTTCCACTAACTCTTATCCAGGATAATAGGTGTTCTAACCCTGCTGGGCCTCATTCACTCCCAGTTTACTTTTAATCGTGAAGAACTTATAGACTCAGTTATATTAGACGCTGATGGGTCCTCATATCGAGCTGGTCAAGAAATGGTTAAAGATCAATCCTTACAGGTGAAGATGTTGAGGTGTGGAGAGTGCAAGGGTTTTGCACAGTCTTGGACTAAGAAATAATTTTAGTGTGATTTGGTCTATTGACATTCTGCATTGAATTTATTTGAATAAATTCAGTTCCTCTCTTTGCATATTTCAACATTGATGAAATAGAAGCTCAGTGGCCAAAACTATACCCAGGGATAGGGATTCAGCCTTGTTAAGGGACAGCTACCTTAAGTCATTAGTTAAAGATAGGGAAAACAGAGGTCTCAAACCATTGAAGGACTTAGCCCTAGAATTATTGTCAGTTACAGTCAGTATAGTGTAGTCTAGAACTCAGGTCTACTGGTTTGCAATTATGTTTCTTCTCTTTAAACAATGCTACTTCCTGTGTCTGTATGAGTGAAAGTATAATTCATGTACCCCTCTAACCTGACCAAGGTGAAATTAATCTTGTCAGATAGGCATAATATGATTGGTGTCAAAAGATCCTTCCATCGCTGAAATGAAATTAAATAGATTATAAAATAAACTCTATAAAATAACTTCATCTGTAAGCTCCTTGGAGTTTTCATTGAAGACTTGAAAGAGCTACTCCAAAAACAGTCCCTTTGAGGGGCTGGGGATATGCTTAGTTGGTAGAGTACCTGTCTCATAAGCACAAGGTCCTGGGTTCAATTTCCCAGTATGGCAAAAAATATTTCCTTTGAAAGAAAGTTTTTTTTTTTTTTTTTGTACTGGGGATTGAACCCAGGGGCATTTAACCATTGAACCACTGAACCATTTCCCAAGTCCTTTCTTTGTATTTTATTTAGAGACAGGATCTCACTGAGTGGCTTAGGGCCTTGCTAAGTTGCTGAGTCTGGCTTTGAAACTCACAATCCTCCTGCCTCAGCTTCCTGAGCCACTGGAATTACAGGTGTGTGCCACCACACTCAATGAAGAAGGCATTTTTTTTAAATAAAGGGAACCCACTAATAATTTAGTAAATTTATCAGATTTTAGTAACTTTCCTTAAGAAATTTGAAGAAATTGAGATTCATAGAGAAATGGAGTATCATTTAAGAACTCAGTGTATAAAGCATTGTGAAAGAAATATTTTAATGTTAGCAAGGGATTGTGAAGTTTCTCCTAACTATATGGTCAATAGACCCAATAGTCTGATTTCTAGTTCATATTTTTAAGTTATCTAAATACCAATATTCTTGTTTAATTTGAGGTAATACTAATAATATCTGGAATATCACACATTTAAAAATGTTTCATAAATCTCATATCCTATGACATTGTAGCTGCAGTAGCCAACTTTAAAGAGGGTCCCCGAATATGCCATCTCCTGTTTTTCATAATCTCCACTTACACACAGCAAGGCCAATAGCACGTGGAAAAAGTGAAGGCTTTTCTGAGATTAGAGTATAAAGGAGTTTGTGTTTAGTCTTGAGTCCTTTGTCTCCCCATCCTCTCCTTTTTCTGTTTTTCAGCTTTCCTCCTGCCTCTCCTCCATTGTTCCAAACACTCACACTGAAGAAAACAGCCGCCATGTTTTCAGGATACTCAGGAAATTCAATTGAGAGGCCTGTGTTGAGATGCACTGAGGCTTCTAGCAAATACCCAGGGAAGAATCATGGCCCTGGGAATGGCCGTCTTGGAAGTCAATGTTACCTCAGTAACAATTTAGAAATGGTATAGATCTAGCCAAGAGCTTGAATGCAAACTCCAAAGAATCTTTGATCGAGAACCACCCAGACTGATTTCTGATGCTCAGAAACTGTTAGTTAATATACATATATATATGAATATTATATACTATATAAATATACTATATAAAATATAGTATAAATATAAAATATATTATAAATATAAAATATAGTATAGTATATAGTATAAATATAGTATAGTACATATATACTATATAAATATATAGTATAAATATGAAATATATATTATAAATATAAAATATAGTATATAGATAAATATAATATAGTGTAGTATAAATATAGTATAATATATACTATAAAATAAATAGTATGAATATGAAATATATATTATAAATATAAAATATAGTATAGTATATAGAATAAATATAGTATAGTATAAATATAATATAGTATAGTACATATACTATATGAATATATAGTATAAATATGAAATATATATTATATACTATATAAAAATACTATATAAAATATACTATGAAATATATATTTTGTTTGAAGCCATTATATTAGGGGTATTTTTATGCAGTAATAAACACTACAAATGTTTTGTGAAATCAAGGCAATCATTACTATCATATCATTCTTTACTTAAATAAAAACGTTGAAGACTGTTAGTTGGTCAAGGAGATTATTCCACCCTTGATCGATAGCTATAGAATTGTAACTGTAAACATAATTGCAAAGGACTAAATGTTTGCAAAAAATGCGTATTTTGAAATCTTTTTTTTAACCCTAGTAATGACATTTTTAAAATTTGTATTTTCTTCTTTTTAGTTATATAAGACAGTAGAATGTAGTTTGACATATCATACATACATAGAGTATAATTTCCCATTTTTGTGTTTGTACATGATATACAGTTACACTGATAGTGCATTCATACATGGACTTAGGAAAGTTATGCCTGATTCATTCTACTGTCTTTCCCACTCACATCCCCCCTCCATCCCACCACTCCCCCATGTCCACTCCAGGGAGCCTCCAATCCTTCCTTCCCCCGCACCCACCTATTATGAGTCAGCATCTGCATAGGAGAGAAAACATTCAGCCTTTAGTTTTGGGGGATTGGCTTAATGGATGATACTCTCCAGTTCCATTCATTTACCAGCAAATGCCATAATTTCATTCTTATTTATGGCTGTGTAACATTCCATTGTGTATATTTAACACATATGTTCATCCATTCATTTGTTGAAGGACACCTAGGTTGGTTCCATAGCTTAGATATTGTGAATTGAACTACTATAAACATTGATGTGGCCACATCACTACTCTTAGGCATATACCAAAGAGTGGGACTTCTGGGCCAATTGGTGGTCCATTCCTAATTTTTTGAGGAATCTTCATACTTCTCTCCAGAGTGGTTGCACCAATTTGCACAGGGCAACCAGCAGTGTATGAATGCACCTTTTCACCCACATCCTTGCTAACATTTATTGTTACTTGTATTCTTGATAATTGCCATTCTGACTGGAGTGAGATGAAATCTTAGAGTAGTTTTGATTTTTATTTCTCTAATTGCAAAATATGTTGAACATTTCTTCATGTATTTGTTGACTGTATTTCTTCTTCTGTGAAGTGTCTGTTCATTTCCTTAGCCCATTTAGTGATTGGGTTATTTGTTTCTTTGGTGTTAAGTTTATTGAATTCTTTATATATTCTGGAAATTAATGCTCTATCTGAGGTGTGTGTGGTAAAGATTTTCTACCATTCTGTAGGTTCTCTCTTCATATTATTAATTGCTTCCTTTGCTGAGAAGAAGTTTTTTAGTTTGATTTCATCCATTTATTGATTCTTGATTTTACTTTTGTGCTTTAGGAGTCTTGCTAAGGAAGTCAGACCTAAGCTGACATGGAGAAGATTTGGGTTTACTCCTTTTTTTTTCTATTAGGCAAGGGTCTGTGGTATAAGTCTTTGATCCACTTAGAGTTGAGTTTCATGCAGTGTGAGAGGGGTTTACATTCATTTTGTTACATGTGGATTTCCAATTGTCCCAGCACCATTTATTGAATAGGCTATCTTTTCTCCAATGAATGTTTTTGGTGCCTTTGTCTAGTATGAGATAACTGTATTTATGTGGGTTTGTCTCTGTGTCTTCTATTTTTTACCATTGGTCCGCATGTCTGTTTTGGTGCTAATACCATGCCATTTTTGTTACTATAGCTTTGTAGTATAGTTTATGGTCTGGTATTGTTATGCCTCCTGCTTCACTCTTCTTGCTAAGGATTGCTTCAGCTACTCTGGGCCTCTTATTTTTCCAAATGAATTTCATAATTGCTTTTTCTTGTTTTATAAAGAATGTTGATGGGATTTTAATTGGAATTGCATTAAATCTGTGTAACACATTTGGTAGTATGGCCATTTTGACAATGTTAATTCTGCCTATTCAGGAGCACAAGGTGTCTTTCCTTCTTCAAAGGTCTTCTTAAAATTTCTTTTTTTAGTGTTCTGTAATTGTCATTATAGAGATCATTTACCTCTTTTGTTAGATTGATTTCTAAGTATTTTAATTTTTTGAAGTTACTGTGAATAGGATAGTTTTACTAAATTCCCTTTCAGTAGAGTCATCATTGATGTATAGGAATAAGTTTGATTTATGGGTGTTGATTATGGGTGTTATAACATGCTACTTTGTTGAATTGATTTAGGAGTTCTAGAAGTTTTCTGGTGGAATTTTTTGGCTCTTCTAAATATAGGTTAGGTCTTTGGCAAATACTGATAGTTTGAGTTCTTTTTTTCCTATTTGTATTCCTTTAATCTCTTTTGTCTATCTAATTGCTCGGGCTAGAGTTTGAAGGACAATGTTGAATAGAAGTGGTGAAAGAGGGCTCTTCCCAGCTTTTAGAGGAAATGCTTTCAATTTTTCTCCATTTAGAATGATGTTGGCCTTGTGTTTAGCATATGATGATGATGTTGAGGTATGTTCCTACTATCTTTAGTTTTGTCTAGTGTTTTGAACAAGAAGGGGTGTTATATTTTTTTCAAATGCTTCTTCTGCATCTATTGAGATGATGATATGATTCTTGTTTTTAAGTCTATTGATGTGATGAATTATGTTTAATTGATTTTCATATGTTGAACCTTCCTTGCATCCCTAGGATGAACCTCACTTGATTGTGATACAATATCTTTTTATATGCATTTGTATGCAATTTGACAGAATTTTATTCAGAACTTTTATGTCTATGTTCATCAGGTATATTGGTCTGAAGTTTTCTTTCTTTGATGTGTCTTTGTAATGTGTAATATCAGGGTGATATTAGCCTCATAGATTTAGTTTAGTAGGTCTCCCTCCTTTTCTATTTTATGGAATACTTTGAGGAGTATTGGTGTTAATTCTTCTTTGATGGTCTTCTAGAACTCAACTGAGAATTCATCTGGTCCTGGGCTTTTCTTGGTTGGTAGACTTTTGATGGTGTTTTCTATTTCATTACTTGTAATTGATCTCTTTAAATCATGTATGTCTTCGTGACTCAGTTTGGGTTGGTCAAATGTGTCTAGAAATTTGTTGATGTCTCCAAGGTTTTCTATTTTATTGGAGTATAAATTTTAAAATAGCTTCTAATTATCTTCTACATTTCAGGAGTGTCCATTGTGGTATTTCCGTTTTCATCATGCATTTTAGTAATTTGAGTTTTCTCTCTTTTTCTCTTCATAAGTGTGGCTATGGATTTATCAATTTTATTTAGTGTTTTAAAGAAACAACTTTTTGTTTTTGTTTTGTCAATATTTTTGATTGCTTCTTTTATTTCAATTTCATTGATATCAGCTCTGATATTACTTATTTCCTGTCTTCTACTGGTTTTAGTATTGATTTGTTTTTCTTTTTGTAGGGCTTTCAGTTGTAATGTTAGGTAATTTATTTGCTGACTTTTTATTCTTTTAATGAATGAGCTCAATGTAATGAACTTTCTTCTTAGTTCTGTCTTTGTAGTCTCTCAAAGATTTTGATATGTTGTATCAGTATTCTCATTTACCTCTAAGTATTTTTTAATTTCATCTCTGATTTCTTCTGTTAGCCATTCTTCATTCAATAGCATATTATTTAGTCTCCAGATGTTACAGTAGTTTCTATTTTTTATTCTATCATGGATATCTAATTTTATTCCATTATGATCTGATAGGATGCCTGGTATTCTCTATTTTTTTTGTATTTGCTAAGGGTTGCTCTCTGGAATAAGATATGGTCTATTTTAGAGAAGTTTCCATGTGCTGCTGATGGGAAAGTGAATTCACTCTTTGATGGATGAAACATTCTATAAATGTCTGTTATGTCTAAATTGTTGATTGTATTATTTGGATCTAGAGTTTCTTTGTTTAGTTTTTGTTTGGATGATCTATCCAGTTGTGAGAATGGTGTGCTAAAAGTCACCTGGTAGTTTTGTGTTGTGGTCTATCTGATTCTTGAAGTTCGGAGGGGTTTTTTTTGATGTACATAGATGCTTCATTTTGGGGGGCCTAAATATTTATGATTGCTGTGTCTTGTTGATGTATAATCCCCGTAAGCAGTATGAAATGTCTTTTTTTGTCTCTTCTGATTAAATTGGCTTGAAGTCCACTTTATCTGATATGAGGATAGAAATCTCTGCTTGTTGACAAGATCCATGTGAGTGGTATGTTTATTCCCATTCTTTCACCTTCAGCCTGCGGATGTCTTTGCCTGTGAGGTTAGTGCCTTGAAGAGAGCATATTGTTGGGTCTTGCTTTTTAATCCATCTGCCAGTCCATGTATTTTGATTGATGAGTTTAGGCCATTATCTTTCAAGGTTATTACTGAGATATGATGTGTGTTCCTGGTCATTTTGGTTTATTTCTAGTTTTTAATTTGAATTAGTTTCTCCTTTGATTGACTATTTCTTTAGTGTAGTTCCTCCCTTCACTGGGTTTTTCTGTTTGTTTGTTTGTTTCACTTAATGTTCATGGAATATTTTGTTGAGAATATTCTGAAGTGCATGCTTTCTAGTTCTGAATTCTTTTAACTTTTTTTTTTTACCATGGAAGGTTTTTATTTCATCTTCAAATTTTAAACTTAATTTTGCTGGATATAAAATTCTTGGTTGGCATTCAATATATTTCAGAGCTTGAAATATATTATTCCAAGATCTCCTAGTTTTGAGGGTCTGGATTGAGAAACCTGCTGAGATCCAAATTGGTCTCTCCCTATATGTAATTTGATGTTTTCTCTCATGGCCTCACAATTTTATCTTTATTCTCCATGTTAGTCTTTCTCATTATAATGTGCCTTGGTATGGGTCTGCTGTAATTTTGTACATTGGGGTTCTGTTAGTCTCTTGTATTTGATTTCCCATTTCATTCTTTAGGTTGGGGAAATTTTCTGATATATCTTTGAGAAGATTGTGCATTCCTTTGGTTTGTATCTCTGCTCCTTCACCTATCCTGATAACTCTTAAATTTGGTCTTTTCATGTTATCCCATCATTCTTGGGTATTCTGTTCGCTGTTTCTTACCATCTTCTCTGCATGGTCAACTCTATTTTCAAGATTATATATATTTGTCTTCATTGCCTTAGGTTCTGTCTCACAAGTGATCCAGTCTGTTGGTGATACTTTCTATTGAATTTACAATTTGGTTTATTGGTTTCTTCATTTCAAGGATTTATGCCTGCTTTTTCCCCATAATCTGTAACTCTATTATTGAAGTGATCTGTCACTTCCTGTGTTTTTTCTTTGATTTCTCTCCTTATACTCTACTTTACTTCACAGATCAGTTTAATTATGTACTTTCTAAACTCCTTCTGTGACATTCCTTCCACCTTGTTGTCAGTGGATTCTGTCACTGAAGCATCTTTGTTTGTTTGGGGCACTTTATTCCCTTGTTTTTCCATGTTGTTTCTGTGTTTTCCCATCTAGCAGGATGGATCTAAGGCAGCACAAATTCTACCTTGCAGACCCATAGTGTCCCTGAAGGTTTCTAGCACCTCACCTTCAAGGGAGGAGACCAACATCAACAGCACCCAATGTAAACACCATGCAGTCTCAAAACCCCTAGATCCTATCAAGATTTCCAGTTTTCTCTCAACCAACAGAAACAAGGAGTTCAATTACTGTTCACACTATACACAGTAAATTCGCTAAAAGTGTTCACCATTCCAAATGATGGACAAAGAGAGAACAGAAATGGTGCAGGACATGATGTTCCTGAGAGAAGAGGAGAGCAGCCAGAAGAAAAAATATATAGTAAGAGCAGAAGAGGAATTGTCAGAGACTGATAATCAGTAAGAGAAAAAATAGAGAACTCAGGAAAACAGACAATTAAGAGGAAAGATATATACAATAAAAAATTAAAAATATAAGAATACACAACAAAATTCTAAAACACTCTCCATACACCACAGCCCTTAACAAACTGATGCATGAAAATGCCCAGTCCCCAAAATGGTAGAGATGCTAGAGAAGAGAAAAAAAAGATTTAAAAATAAAAACAAAGCAAACAAACAAAAAACCCTCAGTGAAAAACTGAACAACTATTTGCTTCAGAGTTGAAAGTTTTTTCAGTCCTGTCTCTGATTCTTCATGGAATTGCCAGATCCAGACTGGCCCATATAGACCCAGTCATCATCCCACCCATCCAGGTTTCAGATACTCCAGGCTTGGCCACGGTGCAGTACCAAGCTCTCAATGCTGTTCCAATTTGCAGAGAGATCACCAGGGATGTACTCACATAGAGGAGCTACCCTGGGAGGAAGCTGCAGGATGGCAGGCACCAGCACTCCCCACGGGAGGACTCCAGGCACAGCCAACCCTGCAGGCACTTTGACAATGGACCTCCAGGTCCCTTCCAGTGTCCCCAGAGGCAGCTGTGTCCTGAGATGGTGGTGGCAGCAAACCAGCTGGCACCCTGGCCCCCCAGGCGCTGACTGGTGTCCCAAGATGGGGTCAGCCGCATATAACCAAACCTGCAGGCGCTCTAGCAGTGGATCTCTAGGCAGTGGCAATAGATGAAGGGTCACTGGCAAAGGCGCTCAGAAAACTGGTTGGTGGCAGCAGAACCTGTGGTAGAGGCGCCGGGAGAGAAGACCTCCAGGTGATAGTAGGAGCAGCGTCGGCAGCAGCAGTGTGGGCAGCAGCGAGGCCAGAAAGAAGAGCTTCGGATGATCAGGGGCAGCAATGTAGAAGGTAGCCTCGAGGGGTGAAAAGACCTCTGGGTGCTGGCAGCAGCTGTGCCAGACAAAAGACCTCCAGGCGTGGCGTGGGCGATAGCTGTGCCTGGGGAAAGACCTTGGGCTGCAGGAGGCAGCTGGGCCGAGAAAAGACAGAGTCAGGGGCAGCAGCTTCAGAGGCAGTGGCCATGTAGGCCACAGCTGTGCCCAAAGACCTCCGGGCAAAGCTGGCGGCGTCTATTTCTGTTTATTAATTTGAATTAGTTTCTCCTTTGATTGACTGTTCTTCTAATGTGGTTCCTCTCTTTGCTGTTTTTCACTTTTATTTTTCATTTCTTCTTCATGAAATATCTTTTTGCATATGTTTTGACTTGCAGGCTTTCTAATTGTGAATTTCTTTCTTTTTTCTTTTTTTCCAGTTCCAGGCTTTGGGATTGTGTATGAGAAATAGATGGTTCTTTTGACTCAGCATATCATTTGATACTTATTTAACACAGATTAGTCTTTGCCATATTAACAGAGAGCATTAGAAAGTTACCAAGTGTAAGGATCAGTATTATTTGTGGGTTCAGAAATGACAGTAGATAGAAAAGAAACATAAGGAAACTGGTTAAAGTGCCAATTAAAAGGGAAACTGAAGAGTGAAATTCCAAGTAACCCTGACATTGGAGAAGTTGTAGAATAAAGACAATTCAAAGCATGTAGGTCTGGAGAAGTCCATACATTCCCTTAGAAGGTAACTTCTAGAGTAAGCATTAACCATTTCTTGACTCCACATACAACATAACACTCGGAAGTAGTCTCCCATAGATCAGCCCCACTTTGTTTGAGCATCTCAATGTTTCCTGAAGCTCCCTTCCCTTTTCCTTCTATTTTTCTTCCCTTTTCCAACTATTCTTATCTTATACACCCAAAATGTTACTTATTATTATTTTCGACTCTTATATAATAGTGTGACTAATCTATTGACTTGATTGTAGAGGTGCATTTAGAAGAAAACTGAGGTGAATTTCAGGCTTATTTCTTAGTTTCTTTTGTGGTAGGGTGGGAAAATGGGTGATAGGGTGTTTTTGGTCATACTTAATGACAAACAGTATAAATCAAGTGTGTTAGTCAACTTTTCACTGATATAACCAAAATACCTGATGTGAGCAACTTAAAAGAGAAATTTTTTTTTTTTTTGTATTTTGTTTTTTGGCTTATAGTTTCAATGGTTTTAGTCCATCCTCAGCTGGCTCCAATTCTGTGGGCACTGGTGAAGCTGGACATTATGATAGGACCTGGAGGACAGATATAAGCTTGTGGCAGCTGTGCAGCAGATTCTGGGGAAGGGATGGGGCAAGAAACAATCTCCAGGGCATGTCCCCAGTGTCATACTTCCCCACACTCTACCTGCCTAAGGTGTCCACTACTTTCTAGTAGTCCATTCAGCTATCAATGGATTAATCAAAAAATGAGGTCAGAGCCCTCCTGATCCAATCACTCCCCCCAGAGCCCACCTCTGTGCATTTTTGTATTGGGGACCAAGTTTTCCACATATGAACCTTTGAGGATTCATTCCAGATCCAAACCATAGTATCATAAAGAAAAGGTATAAGATACAATGGGTGAAAATAATAATAACAACTTGAGGTGCTGTAGGTGGACAGTAAAAGGTACAGATCTTACATAACTATACAAATTGTCATTCTGTCTTCAGTAACATCTCCAGTCCTAAAGTCTGTCTATCAGGGAAAGAAGCAGATCATTAGTCTTATCCCTATGTGTTCACATACTACTGCATTCTTGTTATTGACTGACCCAGTGAAAACCAAATCTCCATCTGTTACTGACAAGCAAAATGCACTGGGTTAATGATTTCTTTTAAAGTTTTCCTTTATAAAATAACCCTCTACCTCTCTAGCTAATTTGTCATGCAAAAGAAACCTTTGTCTAGCTCACCCAGTCTTGATATTTGTTATTTAATTTACCTTAGCAAGATAGGATGCAATGGCTCCACAGAGTGGCTCACAAGTGCAGTGCTCTTGGATAAACGTGGAGCTTCTGCTCCTGTGCACCTCTTGAGAGTCATTGTCCAAGGTATTCCTGTCAGTTCATTTCCATAGGTAACCATGAGCATCCTGAACTAAGATAATTCCTTTCTCTCATCCTTGCTTTCCCCAGCTGTTCATAGCTTGCCCATTTTTCATGCTTTGGTACAAAGTGTACAAACTCTGTGAAGTTTGTCCAAACTTCCCACTTTTCCCACTTATTTCTCTCTTGCTTTCAATCAGTTTCCTCCCAGTGGTTGGATGGTATACTTCATGAGCCCTGTGTGGTCTCTTTATTAATTTCTCATTAATTCTATTATCCAAGACAGCAACTCTTCTCCCCACATGCAACCTTCTGTATGGTGGGTTCTAAAGAGCGTTGACTGGGAAGGAAAATACAAAGATGATATTGGGACAGTGTCAACTACTTTTTTTTTTTTTAATTTTTTTTTTAAATGGTACTACTCTACTCAGTAGAAACAATTTATTTATATATATATATATATTTTTTTTTGGAACCAGGGATTGAACTCAGGGACACTCGGCCACTGAGCCACATCCCCAGCCCTATTTTGTATTTTATTTTGAGGCAGGGTCTCACTGAGTTGCTTAGGGCCTCGCTAAGTTGCTGAGGCTGGCTTTGAACTCACGATCCTCCTGACTCAGCCTCCTACGTCGCTTGGATTACAGGCATGCGCCACCACTCCCGGCTAGTGTCAACTACTTTTTGTTCAGATGTATTTTGTTCAGTAGTATTAATGAGAAATTGTTAGAATGCAGCTAGTGGATCTTTGGCTCAGGTTTCTAAGTCAAAAGTCAACAGGTCCCAGGCACTGTACATAGGAAATGAAACCATACGATGGTATCTCTCTAATTAAGCAGATATTCTTGGAAGCTCAGGAGAGTACTTGCACTGTTTTTTATCCCTGAGAACTGTGTGACTCAGTTCTTTCTGCTGTAATGAGAAAGATGGTTTTTATCTGAGCTTTTATAAGCTTTGTCCTGTTTGAATATGCTCTGTCTGCTCTTTGACATTCCCACCAAGAACCATGAACACTTACATCTTAACTGATCTCTTTCCACTGATAACTGCTTTAAATTTTTCTTCCAAATGTAGACAGTATGATTCACAAGCCATTCCAAAATTCTACTCGCAGGTAAGTGAGTACTGAATATACACATTTGATCTGTTTGATTAGGGCAAAAAGTCAGCTAAAACTCTAAGAAGTCATAGTTCAACACTGACTACAGAGTCCCAAAGCTGCATTAGTGCACTAACTGACCTGTGCACCCAGAAGGAAACTGAATTGCTTTGAAATTATTTATTTTCCTTATCTTATAAAAGTGACCTGTCATCAAAACAGGTGATCATACTGTAAGAAATTTATTTTAATTAAGTGTATATTAAAATAATTCCTATGGGATAAGATCTCAAATGCCAACTTACTTCATGAATGGTGGCAACATCGTATTCAGCCACCATCCACTCTTGTCTTTAGCTACAGCTTATTTTATTTTTCAAAACTCTTTCTAACTAGACTCTTGAAATGAGACCCCACAAACAAACTCTAAATTGCATTTGACAAATGAGAGAATAAGTTCCAAATATTCTGCATGTTCTAATACACAGCAGAGAGTCCATAGAAACATGACCAGCATAACAAGTGAGAGCCAGGAACATGATCAGAATGAATAATGCACAATCCATACTCAGCGCTTAGCTTTTTTGTTTTTCTTTTATAATTAATGAGTACTGGAAAATTCTGTTTGTGAAGAAGTTGGATTAAAATCATAAATTATTATTGAAGCAGTCAGGTACAGGCTTGGCATTGTTATGCACAGCGAGAGTCATATAAGAATTAAACTATTTGAGATACTATCACCAAGTTAACTTAATTTGAATTCTTTACATTTTTGAGGTTCAGGTGAATTCAAGTATTTGGGGGAATGTATTTTCTTTAATCATTTTCAAATGCCTATTACACTTAGAATCACCTCCAAGGATTCTTTCTTCTGAGAGTGTTCTAGGGTCCTGCCTAGAATCAATAGCTACTTTAATACTGGAATTGTTGAGACTTTTTAGAAATGGTTTCCCAAGCAAACAGTGGATATTTCAGGCCTGGAATTAACATGGTTGATGCAGAATTTTCAGCATGTTTTATATTACATGATGTAAGCCACTAGATTCTTCACTTGCTCATTTACTCTTTGAAAGGAAAAATATTACCTGGATCATGGAATTTTTAAAAAGTTTTGGTGTAACTCTCAAGGCAAATGCTTAGTGGAGTATTGGCTAGGAAACAAAAATCACCCAAAACTCTAAACCTGTATTTTGGAACTTCCAGATTCTCTCTTTATTTTCATAAATGTTATTGTGTGCTTACTGTGTGCCAGGCAGTGTTCTTTGAACCCGGAATAAAGTAGTGAACAAGATAGGCCAAGGCCTTCTTCCCATGCAACTTACATTGTGAAGGGACAAACAGATGATAAATAAATAAAGTCCTGGTTCTCCTAAATGTTATTAAAAATAGAACAAGTCAAGAAAATGGAGAAAGGAGTGTCTATTTTGTAAATGGTTGATAGGGAAGTTCTTGTAGGATTCATGTTTAACAAGTGGCCTTATAAATGACAGGGGGCATTCTGTGACAAGACAGCAGTCGTGAACACTACACAGTCACTTTCTTTACTTAGCCACTTTCTAAACACTTTACACAATTAAAATACACATTCACCACATTCTCACTGCCACTCTCAGATATAAATGCAAATATGCTGTTTGACAGATAAACTGAAAGTCATGGGCACTAGTGATTTTCCAAGATTATTCATTCAGCTGGTCTCACAGCTCAGCCTTTAACCCAGCAAATCAAGATTCAGGATCCATGATATTAACCAGTGCACTGCTTGGCTGAGAGAAAATGTCTAGACAGCAAGAATAGCAGGTGCAATCTTTTAAGGATGTCAGAGTCATCAAAGGTCAAGGGACTCAATAAGCAACAAGCATCTGAATGTGTCTGGTGAGAAATAAGAGAGGGAGAGTAGATGAAATCACGGAAGTTTGAAGGAGCTTGTGATAGGCTGCATTTGGAGGTTTATCTTAAGTACACGGAGAAACCTTACAGGATTTTAGGTAAGCAAAAAATTACTATTTTATTTTTTGAGAAAGCCACTTTGGCTGTTTCTTGGTGGATGAATTTTAGTTAGTTCATCTGAAAACAGGACAATTAAAAATCTGTCACTCTTTGGTTTATACCCAAAGGACTTAAAATCAACATACTACAGTGACACAGCCACATCAATATTTAGAGCAGCTCAATTCACAATAGCTACACTATGGAACCAACCATAAAATAAATAAATATATATATATATAATGGAATAGTACTCAGCTTTAAAGAAGAATGAAGTTCTGGCATTTGCTGATAAATGGATAGAATTAGAGAATATCATGTTAAGTCAAATAAGCCAAACCCAAAACACCAAGGGCCAAATGTTTTCTGTGATATGCACATGCTAGCTCACAATCAGGGGGAGGGAGAGGGAAGAATAGAGTTACTTTATATTAGGTAGAAAGGAGGGGAAGGGGTATGGGAGAAGGAATGATAGTAGAGTAAAACAGATATTACCTCATATACACATATGACTGCATGACAGATGTGATTCTACAATATGTGCAATCAGAAAAATGAGAGTTTACAAATTATTTATGTATGATCTACCAGAATGTATAAATGCATTCTATTGTCACGTACAACAAAGTAGAACAAATGAAATTTAAAAAGAAGAAGTCTGTTGCCTCAGTTCCCATGATGTTGATTAGAGTTGCATGTGGTATGGCAGTGTTAGAAGCTGTGAAATGGGATGGAATTGGGATATACTAAAAGACTGAGTTGTCCTAATTTCATAGATGATGTGAAAGGAAGGAGGTAAGAAACCCATCAAAGCAGAGTGTTTTAGGCATGTTGAACCCACCAATTAAAATCAAGACCATTGCTAAATTGATCCATTAATATACACTTCTATTCAATATCACCCTTGAAACACTAGCCAGAGAAACAGACAAGCCAAAGAAGTTAAAGGGATACGAGTAGGAAAAGAAGAACTCAAGCTATCACTACTTGCTGATTACATGATTCTATACTTAGAGGATCCAAAAAACTCCATCAGAAAACTTCTAGAACTAAGGAATAAATTCAGTAAAGTACCAGGGTATAAAATCAATATGCATAAATCAAATGTATTTTTATTCATAAGTGATGAATCCTCTGAAAGAGAAATTAGGAAAACCACTCCATTCACAATAACCTAAAAAAAAATTACTTGGGAATTAATCTAATGAAAAGGTGAAAGCCCTCTAAAATGAAAAATACAGAACACTAAAGAATGAAATTAAAGAAAATCTTAGAAGACGGAAAGATCTCCCATGTTCGGATAGGCAGAATTAATATTGTCAAAATGGCTATACTACCAAAGATGCTATACAGATTTGAAGCAATCCAATTAAAATTCCAATGATGTTCCTCATAGGTATAAAGAAAGCAATCGTGAGATTCTTTTGGAAGAACTAGAAACCCAGACTAGCCCAAACAATCCTTAGCAAGAAGAGTGAAGCAGAGGGTTTCACAATACCAGACCTTCAACTATACTGCAGAGCAATAGTATCAAAAAAGGCATGGTATTGGCACCAAAATAGACAGGTAGATCAATGGTACAGAATAGAGGACACAGAGACAAACCCACATAAATACAGTTACCTCGCACTAGACAATGGAGCCAAATACAGTGGAACCCCATGCCAAGACCCAGCCCAGCCACCCAGCCCAACCTGCACACATCTCCCACACTAGCATCAGGCTAGTGAAGATTGGAAAGTGAGGTATTGGAAACCTGCAGGGACAATATAAGTTTACAGGAGGGAAACTGCAATACCTCAGATTCACACTGCTAGAGGGGAAGATACATGAACAACATGAGAAAAGGGAAAAAGTGTCTCAAACACACCTAGATGCTATCTCAAATGAATCCAATGATAGCATGGGAGAAGAAATGTCACAAAGGGAGTTCAGAATGTACATAATTAAAATGATCCATGAAGAAAAGGATGAGATAAGAGAGAAAATGCAAGCAATGAATGATCGCACCAATAAATAGTTAAAAGAGGAAATGCAGGAAGCAAAAGATCATTTCAATAAAGAGACAGGGATTCTGAAAAAAACAAACAAAAAACAGAAATTCTTGAAATGAAGGAAATAATAAACCAAATTAAAAACTGAATAGAAAGCATAACCAACAGGGTAGGTCACTTGGAAGACAGAACCTGAGACAATGAAGATAAAATATTTAATCTTGAAAACAAAATTGACTAAACAGAGAACATGGTAAGAAATCATGAATTGAATCTCCAAGAATTATGGGATATCATGAAAGACCAAATTTAAGAATTATTGGAATTGAGGAAGGCACATAGATTCAAACCAAAGGAATGAGCAATCTATTCAATGAAAAGATATCAGAAAATTTCCCAAATCTGAAGAATTGAGTGGAAAATCAAATCCAAGAGGCTTACAGGACATCAAATGTAAAAAATTAGAACAGATCCACAACAAGGCAAATTATAATGATAATGCCTAACATACAAAATAAAGATAGAATTTTAAACGCTGTGAGAGAAAAGCATCAGATTACATATAGGGAAAAACCAATAGGGATAACAGCAGATTTTTCAGCCCAGACTCTATGAGCTAGAAGGGCCTGGAACAACATTTTTCAAGCTCTGAAAGAAAATGGATGCCAACCAAGAATCTTGTACCCAGCAAAACTTGCCTTCAGATTTGACAATGAAATAAAATCCTTCCATGATAAACAAAAGCTGAAAGAATTTATAAATAGGAAGCCAGCGCTACAGAACATTCTCAGCAAAACATTCCATGAGGAAGAAATGAAAAACAAAAACATAAGTCAACAAAGGGTGGTACTACCTTAAAGGAATAGCCAATTAAATAGAAACTAAGTCAAGATAAAAATCAAAAATAAGCCAAAAATGACTGGGAATACAAGACATATTTTAATATCAATCAAAAGACAGACTGGCAGATTGGATTAAAAAGAAAGACCCAACAATATGCTACCTTCAAGAGACTAATCCATAGAAAAAGATACCCACAGACTAAAGGTGAGAAGATGGGAAAAAACATACCACTCACTCAGACTCAGTAAACAAGCGGGGGTTTCCATCCTCATATCAGATAAGGGGGAATTCAAGCCAAAGTTAGTCAGAGAGGATAAAGAAGTACATTTTATACTGCTTAAGGGAAGCATAAGGCTGCAAGAGAAAAGCATGAGATTAAATATAAGGGGAAACCAATATGGAAATCAGCAGATTTCTCAGCCAAGAGCCTAAAAGCTAGAAGGGCCTGAAACAACATATTTTAAGCTCTGAAAGAAAATGAGGATGATGACATAACAATCACAAACATTTCTGCCCCAAACAATAGCAAATCCATATATGTTAAACACATTCTTCTCAATTCCAGGAACTAAATATACCACCCACAATAGTGCTAAGTGACTTTAACTCACCTTTCTCACCATTGGACAGATCCTCCAACCACAAACTGAACAAAGAACTAGAGAATTCAACAACACAATCAATAATTTAGACTTAACAGACATATATAAAATATTCCATTCATCAATGAGTGAATACACTTTCTTCTCAGCAGAACATGCATGCTTCTCTAAGATAGACCATATGTTATGCCACAAAGCTACTCTTAGCAAATACAAAAAAATAGAGATGCTACCTTGTATTCTATCAGATCATAATGGAATGAAATTAGAAATCAATGATAAAATAAAAAACAGAAACTACTCCAACAACTGGAGACTAAATAATATACTATTGAATGATGCCTGGATAACAGAAGACATCAGGGAGGAGATAAGCAAATTCATAGAGGTAAACGAGAACAAACATACAACATATCAAAATCTCTGGGACACTATTTAAGCAGTATTAAGAGGAAAATTAATTGCATGGAGTGCATTCAATAAAAGAAGAAAAAGTCAACAAATAAACCACCAAACATTACAGCTCAAAGCCCTAGAAAAAGAACAGATCAACACCAAAAGGAGTAGAAAATAGGAAAAAATTAAAATCAGAGCTGAAATAAAAGAGAAACAAGAGACACAATTCAAAAAATGTACAAAGCAAAAAGTTTGTTCTTCGAAAAAATAAACAAAGTTGATAAATCCTTAGCCACACTAACAAAGAGGAGAGAGAAAACTCAAATTACTAAAATTCATGAAAAAATGAAATATCAAAACAGACATTATTCAAATACAAAACATAATTAGAAGTTATTTTGAAAATCTATACTCCAACAGAATAGAAAATCTCAAAGACATTGTCAGGATTCAAGAGACATATGATCCACCCAAACTGAACCTGGAGGACATACACAATTTAAATAGATCACTTCAAGCAATGAAACAGAAGTCATCAAAAACTTACCAATCAGGAAAAATCCAGGACCAGATGGGTTCTCAGCTGAGTTCTACAACACCTTCAAAGAAGAACTCATTCCAATACTTCTCAAAGTATTACATGAAATAGAAAAGGAGGGAAAGCTTCCAAACTCATTCTATGAAGCTATGATTCCAAAATCATTCTATGATACTCATTTGGTATCAAATGAGTTTGATACCAAACTCATTTTGGTATCACCCCGATACCAAAACCAGACAAAGACACACTGAGGAAAGAAAACTGCAGACCAATAACCCTCATGAACATAGATGCAAAAATTGTTAACAAAATTTTAGCAAAACACATACAAAAGCATATTAAAAAGATAGTGCACCACAATCAAGTGGGTTTTATCCCAGAGATGCAAGGTTGGTTCAACATCCAGAAATCAATAAATGTAATTCACTACATCAACAGACTTAAAGTTAAGAATCATACGATTATTTCAAGAGATGCACAACAAGCATTTGACAAAATACAGCACCCTTCATGCTCAAAACCCTAGAAAAAATATGGATAGCAGGAACATACCTCAACATTGCAAAGGCTATCTATTCTAAGCCCATGGCCAACATCATTCTGAATGGAGAAAAACTGAAAGCATTCCCCCTAAAACCTGGAACAAGGCAGGGATGCCCTCTGTCACCACTTAAATTCAACATCCTTGAAATTCTAGCCAGAGCAATTAGACAGACCAAAAAAATTAAAGGGATACAAATAGGAAGAGAAGAACTCAAAGTATAACTATTTTCTGATGATATGATTCTATATTGAGGGGAGCCAAAAAATTCCACCAC
>JAJEJO010005783.1:81419-164191 GCA_020662805.1 Glaucomys volans | reverse complement strand
ATACTACCAAAAGCACTATACAAATTCAATGCAATTCCAATTAAAATCCCAATGACGGACCTCATAGAAATAGAGCAAGTAATCATGAAATTCATTTGGAAGAATAAGAAACCTGAAATAGCTAAAGCAATCCTTACCACAAAGAGTGAAGCAGGAGGTATCACAGCATCAGAACTTCATACTACAGAGCAATAGTAACAAAAATGTCATGTTATTGGTACTGAAATAGACAGGTAGACCAATGGTATAGAATATAGGACACAGAGACAAGCCCACATAAATACAGTTATCTCATACTAAACAAAGGTACCTAAAACATACAATACAGAAAAGATAGCCTCTTCAACAAATTGTTCTGGGAAAACATGGAATCCATATGCAGCAAAATGAAACTAAATCCCTATCTCTCACCCTGCACAAAACTTAACTCAAAATGGATCAAGGACTTCAGAATTAGACCAGGGACCCTGCACCTAATAGGAGAAAAAGTAGGACCAAATCTTCATCATGTGGGCTTAGGACCAGATTTCCTTAACATGACTCCCAAAGTGCAACAAATAAAAACAGGAATCAATAATTGGGATAGATTCAAACTAAAAATCTTTTTCTCAGCAAAGGAAACAATCAAACATGTGAAGAGAGAGCCTACAGAGTGGGAGAAAATCTTTGCCACACACACTTCAGATAGAGCACTAATCTCCAGAATCTATAAAGAACTCAAAAAACTTTGCCCCAAGAATGCAAATAACCCAATCAATAAATGGGCCAAGGAAATGAGCAGACACTTCACGGAAGAGGATCTATGAGCAATCAACAGAAATATGAAAAAATGTTCAACATCCCTAGTAATAAGAGAAATACAAATCAAAACTACCCTAAGATTTCATCTCACCCCATTTAGAATATCTACTATCAAGAATACAAGCAACAATAGGTGTTGGGGAGGAAAGGTATACTGATACATTGCTGGTGGAGTTGCAAATTGGTGCAGCCCCTCTGGAAAGCTCTGTGGAGATTCCTCAAAAAACTTGAAATGGAACCACCATTTGGCCCAGCTATCCCACTCCTTGGCCTATACCCAAAGGACTCAAAATCAGCTTGCTGCCATGATGCAGCTACATCAATGTTTATAGCAGTTCAATTCACAATAGCTAGATTGTGGAACCAACCTAGATGCCCTTCGACAGGTGAATGGATAAAGAAACTGTGGTATATATACACAATGGAATATTATTCAGCCATATAGAAGAATAAAATTATGGCATTAGCAGGTAAATGATGGAGTTGGAGAATATCATGCTAAGTGAAGTAAGCCAATCCCAGAAAACCAATGGTTGAATGTTTTCCCTGGTTGATATATAATGGGGAGTGGGGGTTGGGTAAGAGAAAAATGGAGGAACTTTGGATTATGTAGAGGGAAATGAGAGGGAGGAGGGGGCGGGGATATGAAAGATGGTAGAAAGAGGCAGACATCATTACTCTGTGTACATGTATGATTACATAAATGGTGTGAATCTACATTATGTACAACCATAGAAATGAAAAGTTGTACCCCATTTGTGTACAATGAATCAAAATGGAGTCTATAAAAATGAAAAAGTCATAGTTACAAAAGTTCCAACACAAGTATTAAGACATCATATTTTATCAACGCTAACCTGCTTACTTTTTAATTTTATATGAAATTGCTATTCCTCTCATTCTTGATAACACTTTAGGTTTAATAAAATGTTGTTAATTGAAATTCTCTTTTTCATGGGAGAAATGATTAGCATTTGGTAAATTTACTAAGTTGTCCTTTCCTGATACATCTATATTAATATTTATCTTCCCAAGAAGCCACTTCCAGAATATTTAGCATTTTGGTAAACTCTTTTAAATTATTTTTTTAAGCATACATTGTTATATCTGTCATGTTTACAATACTAGAGCACAAATGGCTTTAGAGCTACTGCTTCACTTCTGTGCATCTTTGATCTTCCATAAAGTACTCAGACCAGAGGTAGAAATGAAGTAACTAGCTCAATAAATTACTCTTGAATTGACTTGGCAGGTGTCAGTGAGATAAGATGCCATCTAGAATTTTTTGTAAAGTTGAAATCCAGTTAAATGTCCGTTTCTTCAGCCTGTGTTTTTTTTTTTCTTTTTTTCTTTTTCTTTTTCTGTTCTGTTTTTTTTTTTGTTTTGTTTTTTTTTTTTTGGTGGGGGGTGATTGACTTTGATAGTAAACAGAAATATCTGTATGATCAAATCTTTACCAGGACGGGAAGAAACAAGGGGAAAATATTCTTTAAGGAAAGGATGAATGAAGACTGAAGAAGTTACTAGAGAAACAGGCATCAAGTTTTAGTAGATCATCTGGAGATGAGCTACGTAAATAACTTGCATTATTACTTTTCTCTCTTTCTCCAGGTGAGTGCTTTACTTTACCATTTCCTTTTAACATTGATTTATGATCTAACATGACTAAAAAGATAAGATAGAACCAAAAAAATAAAAAGTAAGGACATTAAAAACACCCACATTGTATAAATGAGTTAAAAATACATTTTGAAATCTAAATATGTAAAGCAAACTTAGGAAGATGTCATCTTGACAGTGTTGTTCTGAATATATAAAATATACATACTTATTTAAATATATACAAATTAAGTATGATTGCTATAACTATAGTACCAGTATAATAAAACCAGTACTAGAAAGGAGAACTTTTGGAAAGTGAGTACATAATTTTCCCACAATAGCAGGGCACCCAATTAAAATGATTTGGTCCTAGAAGTTGGGTTAGGTAGAAATTAATAAGTCAAGAAAGTCCAGACTGGTCACAGTGAAATAGCTGTAAAAAATTTATAAGCATGAAACAACAACAGAGTTCATTAGTCTGCATACTTAGCAAGTTGATTTAAAAATTTAGACTCTTCATCTTTGATCCTCAGTAGTGTCTTAGTCCTGGGCATTCACTGGTAGCAATACCTAAGTGCCTTTGGACCTGGGAAATAACACAGTTGAAACTCAGATTTTTCCTTAAAACAGTCATGTCCACATACACATTCATCTGTTTAATGTGGATAAAAATCAGATGAATTAATTAAAAATAACAGGCACTACTTCTATAAGTAAAATGCAAGAAGTAAATCTATAAGATTTATCTGACATGGTCACTCATACCTCTTAAATCAATACATCTTTGGCTCAAAGACCACTTTTAAGTTGCAAGAATGCCAAACACAACATATTAAGTACTATTTAAGGTAAGCTATAAAATATAGAATATTGTATTGTGTAAGCATATGATATGGAGTATTTCAATATGGAATAACTAGAGAAAATCATCACAATGTGTGACATGATTCAAAGCAAAAGGAATAAATGGAATACATTGTGAGTCACTCTTGTTTTCCTTATTCAGAATTTTTCTTTTGAACTCTGAACAAAGACACAAATCAATCTAAATCACAGAATGTCTGGAATTTTTTGTATTTATGTCCTAGTTTATTCCATAGATTATTGCATAGAGCCAAATATGAAATAAATGGTGAATCACACTGCACAGAGTTCGGAAAATTTGGGAATTTGCATTGACACAGCTATCTGATCTTCTACCCCAACAGCACCCAATTGAATCTGCCAAACACAAATACCGTGGGGGTAGTTGCTAACAAAGTTGGATAGGTAATAAAAGCAAAAGTTCTCTGGAGGTTAAAAGAGCAATGTTCTGGAATAAGATGTATAGAGACATCAGGAAAGGGAAGCTTTGAATTATCCTTTCCCTGAAGCCTAATTATATGGGTCAAAAATAAATGAAAATAATCATTTTGTACTCATATTAAAAATTAATGAGAATTGCATGCCATATGCTTCCCAAAATACTGCCTAGCAGATATGATAATATGTAACACAGGAGTTAAAAGCATTTTAAAAGCATCCATGTAGGCAAGACTGTCAAATTCAGTTTACTGTTGTAGTAGTTTGGCACACAGGGACCCTCAATCTCTATTTGGTAAATGAGAGTACAGTGTGTTTTGATGTGCATCAGCCATAATTTCAGAACAATGCAGCATTCTAGCAGTGGGAGAGTTCCAAAAGGACCTCATTGGTGCCTTCAAGTGGAGTGCAGAAACAAAGGTAGAGTCAGGCCAGAGCAAAAAGGTTTTACTCAGTATGGGAACAGTTTTTACTAAGTGCAAGTACAGAGGAAATGGAGCCAAAGATAAAACCAGGCCATGCCTCTTCACCCACTACCCAATGAGGGGAGCCCACAGAGAAAGAGTATGCAGAGGAGATATGAAAAAATGTCTAGTACGCATCACTAGGACAACTGACTTAGCTTAGTCTTAAGGTGGCTGCTCAATAGTTACTGAGCAGGGATAAATGTATCCTGACGTTCCAAAAAAGAGGCTTCTGAAAAAATCTTCAGAGAAATACCCTCCAAAAGAGAACCATGCTTGGCTACAATATTTCAAAATTTCAAGAAACAGATAATTTTTATGATATTCAAATTATTTCCATTACTAAAATAGAAATAAAAATAGTTTCTAATTTCCCTTTCATGAAAATGCATGAAATTAATAAACTATAAACACAGTAATATTAATGCAATACCTGACAAAAAGTAGCTCAAAACACTAGCATTCATTTCTAATGAAAAAGCAGTAAATCCATAGCAATGGCAATGGAATTGGAGAAGGTGTTGGCATGATAAAATACTTGATGCAAACAACTTAAAAGGAGGACAGGTTTACTCTGGCTTACATTTTGCAGGTTTTGTGGTCACTCGATCTCATTGATTTCACACCTGTAGTGAGGCAGTACGTCATGGTGGCAGTGCATGGCAGAGAAGGCCTGTTACCATATGGCAGTCATGAAGCAAAAGAGGGAGAGAGATGAAGGGCCAGGGTCCCAATATTCCACTCGAAGGCGTGCTCCTAATGACCTAACTTGCTCCTATTGGGTCCCATCTCCTAAAATTTCCATCACCTCCCAGTAGGGCCACTAGCTGGTGACTAAGCCTTTAGTACGTGAGCCTTTGGAGGACATTTCAGATCCGAATCATAGCATGATTTTTTTCATAAAAGGAAAAAAATAATGTGATTAAAAGAAAATCTTCATCCAGGTAAAAGAAGCATTACTACCAGCCAGGTATAGGTACCTGCTATTATTAATACTCCTTAATGTTATTTTAAAAGAACGATTGGAGGTAAGCAAGATATATTTAAAGGCGTTCATTATTTACTGATAACCATCTATGCATCCTTGGAAAACCTGAGAATTGACAAATATGCTATTTATAAAATTAATGTGGATACTAGTATCATTATGTATATTCTACTGCTCTTATATAAAGAAATAAAAGATCATTTTTATGCTAATAATAATATAAAATGCTTATGATTTTTACAAAGAAATATATGTACATGATTATATAACACTTTCATGACCTTGTAAAGTGACTTGATTGGAGGATCACATTTGTTCTTAAAAAGTGACCAATAATTCCAAGCCTTACTAGTACAAATGGAATTTATTCTAACTCATTTACAGTGTCAGTGATAACTTCCAAAAAATCCTACTTTATGTTGAGGAGGTAGTTTAGCCATACAAGGGAATGATCAATAATATAATCACCTTATATTATTTTATAACAATTTAAAATGTAATTTTGTTTGTGGTACTGGGGATTGAACTCAGGGATACTTTAGCACTGAGCTACAGGCCCAATCCTTTTTATTTTAGTTTTTTAAATTTTGAGACAGGTTCTCACTAAGTTGTTGAGACTGGCGTGGGATGTGCGATCTTTCTGACTCCCCAGTCGCTGGGTTTATGGGCATCTGCCACTGTACCTGGCAAAAATGTAAATATTTTAAAGTCAAATACTGCAACAATCAACAAAAGAGAACAAAGCTTTGTCCTCTGCATCTTTCTCCAGTGTTGCACAGTGGAGGAAATTTTACATATATATATTGTTTCATTTTGTTTTGTTTTGTTTTTTGGAACTATGCATTAAACCCATATTTAGCCACCGAGCCACATCCCCAACCCTTTTTTATTTTTATTTTTTAAATTTAGAGACAGGCTCTTGCTAAGTTACTTAGGAGCTCACTAAGTTGCTGAGACTTTGAATTTGTGGTCCTCCTGCCTAAGCTTCCCAAGTCGCTGGGATTACAGGTGTGTGACACCATGCCCAGCAAACTTTTAATTTTTATAGTAAACAAAAAATATTATCAGTAAAATAGAAATTAGTGTGCAGTAAAATAGAAATTTGCATATATGGTAAACAACAGGTGTGAAGTAAAATTAAAATAGAAATCGGCATATATGTTTAATAATGATTGACTTCCTATAATCATGGATGAGAATTTAGATCACTTTCCTATTCCTATGATAATATTACTTTTATTTATGACATTCATTATTAGTTTTACCTGTGATCACTGGTTTCCTACACTAAATCCATTGTTCCCTCTTTTTGAAAGTTAAAAAATAAAAATTATTCTGTGATAAGCAAGTTTTATTCTTCCATTTTAACCTCTTAACGTCTATAAGTTGTGCATTTATGGTCATAATTTTAGGATTGAATATTTCTACATTCTGTTCTATAATCATAATTAAATACTACAGCCATCATCTGAAGTTTATTTGTTTTTATTTTTATTTATTTTTACAGACTTCATTTTGATTCGTTGTATACATATGGGGTACGAATTTTCATTTCTATGGTTGTGCATGATGTACATTCATATCATTATTGTTAATCACACATGTACATAGGGTAATGATGTCTGTCTCATTCCACCATTTGTCATACCCCTTCCCCCACCCCTCCCATTTCCCTCTACATAATCCAAAGTTCCTCCATTCTTCTATCACCCCCACCCCCCCAACCAGATTTTATATCATCATCCACTTATCAGGGAAAACATTCAGCTTTTGTTTTTTGGGGATTGGCTTATTTCACTTAGCATGATAATCTCCAATTCCATCCATTTGTCTGAAAATGCCATAATATTATTATTCTTTATGGCTGAATAGTATTCCATTGTATAGATATTCCACAGTTTCTTTATCCATTCATCTGTTGAATGGCATCTAGGTTGGATTCACAGTCTAGCTATTATGAATTGAGCTGCTATAAACATTGATACAAAGAACCCAATCAATAAATGGATCAAGGATCTGGACAGACACTTTACAGAAGACGATGAACAGGCAATCAATAAATATATGAAAAAGTGTTCAACATCTCTAGTAATTAGAGAAATGCAAATTAAAACAACTCTAAGATTTCATCTCACTCTAATTAGAATGACTATTATCAAGAAAACAAACAATAATAAGTGTTGGTGTGGATGTGGGGAAAAAGGCACACTTTTGCATTGCTGGTGGAATTGCAAATTGGTGCAGCCACTCTGGAAAGCGGTGTGGAGATTCCTCAGAAAACTTGGAATGGACCCACCTTTTGATCCAGTTATCCCCACTCCTTGTAGTTTATTTTAAAAGAATGAAATCAACAATCTGTACTTCTATTTTTGAAATTCTGCTAATGCTGGTCATGGTAGTAGAGCAGAACACTGTACTTCTTTTCATATCTTGTGCAGCATTTGATGTTCTTCCCTACCATATTCATTGACTCTTTTTCTTTCCTGCATTGTCTAACCCAACTTCTTCAAAATTCTCAAACCGCTCTCTTCATTGTGGTGTGACATACCTCCATGACCTCTCTCCTACAGTCACATGCCTCAAGATGAGGTTCTCAAATCCAGTTGCAGAGATGACATTTCCAGTCTTCTCCTATCCTTCAGTCATTCTTCCCTTAGAAAACATGCTATCACTTTTAAAAATATCTATACTCCCTTCTTCCTGTGACTCTCTAAGCATGTTTATCTGTTAGGTAAACTTTCTGAGATTTTGTGTATTGATAAATGTCACTATATTCTTACGCTGACAATG
The DNA here is from genome assembly GCA_020662805.1 of Glaucomys volans. Taxonomy (NCBI): domain Eukaryota; kingdom Metazoa; phylum Chordata; class Mammalia; order Rodentia; family Sciuridae; genus Glaucomys; species Glaucomys volans. Next base: position 156,244 of record JAJEJO010005783.1, on the reverse strand, counting down.
TGAAAGAGAATCCAACTGTAGGTTCAAAATCTTTCCTCTTAGAATTGTAAGGGAATTTCTATCCCCTCGGACTCTAACAACCAAAGTAGTTGATCACATATATGATCTGTCTTCATTTTATTTGTAATTTTATAAGCTGTCCTGTTTTTCTCAGTGTGGATGATTTTTTTTTTTTAACATACTTAACGTTAAAACATGGGTCTTTTATCATCTGCCCTATTTGGAACCAGGTTAGATTTTGAACTTTTTCATATAAATATGTTCATTCCACTTTGGAAAATAATCTCATATTGTTTCTTTGGTAACAATTTACCTTATTTATTTTCTTTCTTTTCTTTTTCTGAAATTCCCATAGAGCAAATTTTGAGCATCCTGAACTAATGTACTTTTTAAAAATTCTTCTATTCTTTTAGTCCCCTTAATAGTCCACAGTTTGGCGAATATTCTCATGTAGGCTTATAAGTATAATCATTTAGTAAATTATAGTCAAATTTGTAATAACTTTTTTTTTCACTTTGGTCATGTCATTGTATGCTTTTTAGTTTCTCTGAAGGCAGAATCAGAGGATTATGAATTGATTTCTTCTCTCTCAGTTATCTCTGTTTATTTTGAAGAAGTTACTTTACCTTGGTTTTATGCTGTCAAATGTCAGGTTGTACACAAATATTTATTAATTCCTGATTATTTGTTTTCACATAAAAATGATACAATAGAAATTCAGAATAGGGAATGATTTGAAAAATGACTGTCTTTTTAAGGTGAAAAAGGAGAAATAAAGCATGATGTGTAATCCTACAAATTTCAGAAAATAAAAGATTTTATTCTGAAGCTTATGTATTCACTTGGCATAAGAAATAGTTCTTTAAATTTATATAAAAATTATATTTGCATTTATCTCATAGATTAAATACTATTGTTTTTCTGTTGTTTGTTATGTGCTAGTTTTTATTCTAGATAATTGGTGATAGAGCTTAGAACATAAGCTCTCCTAAAAAGAAGAGCAAATAGCATTTGCTATATTGAAGTTGATAAAGCAGAAGGGGAAAAGAAATGTGTATGGGTCTGAGCTCTGGGAAACAAGGTACATGCTTTGTTTCATTGTTATGTTGTTTTCTCATTGTGTCCTGGAGAGTTTTTGCTCAGAGTCAGTGTTTGGCCACAGAAATTGCTGCCTGAGGGGGAGATGGACCAATTTCTTTTAAAATAGACCTATTACTCATTAAACCTATGATGTAGGGTACTATTTATTACTACTTTTTAAATAAGATGAATGTTAGATTGACAATTAAGGAATAAGGACAAGCCTTGAGTACTGTACATTGTTAGTTCTTCCTTAAAATTGAGAAAAATATAAACTCATCATCACAAGTTAATTTATAAATTGCACACCTCTGCTGCTGTAATTAATCCACATATTAAATGTTCCTAATTTTGATAGGTAGTAATTGTAATAGAAGACTTTTTTCTCTCTCTTCATAAATCTACTTGGTTACTTTAAATACACATGCTGCTACTATTTAATAGTTTTGAAAAAGAAGAAATATATTCCAGAGAAGTAAAATTAAGGGAATCCCTGTCATCAGGAGAGTAGTTTCAGCTGGATCCTGAAGAATTAGTGGGATTTCAATACAAGGAGATGAGCAATATGCTTTCTGCATTTGAAATGTATCTGCAAAATACTGGGAGGCAGGAAAATCAAAGAATCATTTGGGGACACTGTGTCAACCTTAACAGAATACTATTCACTGAAGAGAATGGAGAGAGAAACACCCCAAAACAGATTAGGACAATATTATTGAGGTTTCAATTCAAGAGTGTGTAGACCTTATCCTTTAACAATGGGATTTAAAGAAATGTTTGAAAATGGACAACTAAGGGCTGAGGTAGTATTTTTAAAATGCCACCTCATTTTCCATAGTAAAATCAGCACAGTTATAAAACAACAGACTAGGAAGAGATTTTAAATTTCCCTTTTCATAAAAGGAGCAGAAGCACATTTTAGATACTCGATAATCAACTCCCTTCCTCTCTTTAGTACATCTCTCATAGTAGTTTTCTTTAGTAACTCCAAAGTAAAATTATTTATAATCTATGTAAACTTGCTGACTGATGGGAAGATGTGCCCAGAACATTGCAGTTAGTGAGGACACAGGCTTGAAGTCAGGTTTTCTGACTCCTAATCCTTAACTTTAAACCTGTTACTTCCAATTCTCTACGGTATGGAGTTGTAAATGCCTGTGACCAGCTTAAAACGTAAGAGTGAAACAGACATTCACACACTCATTAACTATCTTAAGAAACAGAAAATTGACTGCATATGAGCTCCCTAGATGTCTTTCACATATCAGTGTATTTCATTCATCCTCGAGAGGAAATATAACTGATAATTTTTTTTAATGAATACATATTGTTTTAGTCAACTTTGTGTAACTGTGACCAAAAGAATCAATAATAACAATTTAGAGAAGGGAAAGTTTATTTTGGCTCATGGTTTTAGAAGTTCAGCCCCTGATTGGCTGCCTTTCTAGGTCTGGGCCCAAGGTGAAGCTGAACATCATGGCAGAACAGTGTGCTAGAGAGAAAGCTGCTCAGTTCATGACAGTCAGGAAGCAGAGAGGGATACATAAGTGTGGAAGTGACAAAATGTAACCCCCAAAGGCAAGCTTCCAGTGACCTACTTTATCTAGCCACAACCTACCTTCCTATAATGACTATCCAGTTAATCTATTCAAGTGGATTAATCCACTGATCAGGTTACAGCTCTACTAATGCAATCATTTTACCTCTGAACATTCTTCCATTGTCTCACCCATGAGCTTTTGGGGAAAATGGCATATATCCAAACCTAAAAAAAGTATTTAAAGAAATTTATGATTTTCTTTTACAATTTTAGTCCATATGCATTTCAGAAGTAAAAATTTTAAATGATAATGCATTATCTCTTTTATATAATACTACAAGGAGTTTGCTAATTTTAAGATTATTCTTCCATATTCATGACTTTCTTTTGTGTGTGCTACATATGGTTCTGATGTTAATGGTTTAATGGCAACATAAGATAAACAGAATAGTATTACTTTTCATTTCTGTCCTATTCTTTGTAAGAGTTTGCTTACATTTGGAAGTGCCTATGAATGGTTGTAAGAAACTCTAAAACAAATGAGTCCTGTGGTTGGTTTTGGGTGGTATTTTCTTTTGCTGTGTACCTCTATTTTCTGGTGTCTATGATAACTAAGTTGTTTATTTTTTTCTTGGAATGTATTCATTTTATTATTTAAGTTTTCAAATGAATTTGCATAAATTTCTTAATATTATTCTAGTTCTTTTAATAGTTTATGCCCAAATTAATATTGGTTTTGCCTAAATTAATCTACCTGATTGTTATCAATTTTATTTTTGTTTTGAGAAGAGATACTTGAATGGGTCAATTCCCCCAATGGATTTCGATTTCTTTAAGTTCTATAGACATATTTTTGTCTTTTTTCTGCTTCTGTCCTTCCTTCCTCTCTCTCATCCATTCTTTCTTTCCTTCTCTGAAACAATTCAAAATCTTTTTGCTTTCACACATAAAACTGCTTGATAATTTCCATCATTTGAATTTTTCATCACTTTTAATATAATTAAAAGATTGAGATTATAAATTTAATCTAATTGCTACCTTTGCATTATCCCTAAGTTTTAAATATATTAATTCCTTATGCCATTATAAATGCTTTTCATATTAGTTTTATTCTTATTAATTCATGACTTATATTTTCAAAAAATTCTAACCAGAATTTTTATTTTTATAATTATTAATCAAATTGCATTGTGTTTCAACTCCTGATCAGTAGAATTTTAAACCATGGAAATCCATAAGATGAAGTATATGGCCTAGGACACATTAGATTTTAAGATTTTAACAAGTTCCATGTATTCTCCAATCACTGGTTGCAATTTTCATGTGTTCACACTAAATTAATTAGGAATTGTTTATATATTTTAAATTTTATTTGCATTTTATGTGTTGAATCTCAATTATGAAATGAGATAAAAGGTATTTCATTTCTTCCTTATCAATCGTTCAGTTTGTGTTCACCTTTATTGTTTTTTCATAATCCTGAAAAGTTGAAGATTTTAATACTAAGAATAATATTTCTTATCTCTAGCATTTAGTTTAAAATATATTTTAGTTGATTTTAATTACTTCAAGTATACAACTTTGTTCAGATTAATACTTGCCTGATTTATCCCTTTTATTCTCTGTTTTTAGTATTCCTCTGCTCTTATATCTTTAGTAAATTCCACTTAATAGCCCAAAATGGGATTTTTTAGAATGTCCTCGCTATTCTTGTCTTTTAAATTAAGATGTACTGCATTTATATTTCTAGTTAATGAAGGCAATCACAATATAGTGCTTGAGAAAATGAACACTAGAGGAAGAAGGTTTGGATTTGAATTCTAGCTGCCTCTGCAAATGCATAACCTTGGGAAAGTCACTAAAATTTTCTGTGCCCCCTCATTGTTTGGTACCTGGGATTTAAATAGAAATTTTCTCATGGGGTATTATGAAATTAAGTGTGTTAATATTGAAAACTCTTTCCAAAATTGTTTGAAATATGTTAGGCACTATACAACTGTATGCTGTTATTGTGTTTAAATTCATTTTCCCAACTTTCAAAATTTTGCTCAGCATTTGCATTATTATATATCATAATGTTTTATTCACTCTGATATTTTTCTCCTTACCTTTTATTAATTCATCATAAATCTTTTAATCCTTGAATGTTTAAAACCTGTCCTTGCTTAAACCTTGTGAAGTTTTTCACGTTTTTCCAGAAAAGAGTAAAAAAAAAAGTCTATTTAACAAATGTCTTCAGCAGATGAAGAAATCAATTAAATTATTCATTAAAATCCAATAATATCCACAGTTAACAAATATCTTGTTTGACAATTTCCCGAAGCAAAGAATATATGTATAATCATTTGTTTTACTAAAATTCAATGACTTTTCCTTCAACTTAAAATTGGTATAAACATTTAAAATATAAACTTGAGAAAGTGAAAAAATCAGACTTAGCTATGGGTGGGGGAGGATGATTTGAGGTAAAATTGGTTGTCAATGAATTTTTTTAAAAACGTGGAGAACAAGGTGGTAGTATAATCACCTATTGTGCTCCCACTCCTTCCCACTGACCAAAAGGGAATATCACAAAGTGTAGACCACTATATTCCAATGGGCAGACTGAGGAAAAATGCTGAGGAATAGCAGGGAAATGCTAAGATGCCCACAAAGTGTAAAATCCCAAGGTAGCACTACTGACAGGAGAGTGAGGCATTCTGCCCCTCCCACACCACCCATCCCAAGACCTTATTATGGGGAAAGGGAAGCTAGGGAACCCCAGTGGTCCCCATTGCCACTGTGATTGTCTCTTGTACCTCCTACAGGAGATTCCTTGTCTTCCCAGGTCCCGAACACAGTTTTGGGGGGATATAGAGAGCGAACTCATGTTGTACACCTTCTATGATCTAATTGGCCACATCTCAGCATTGTCTTCAGATCAAGTGGGTCTATCTTCCCACCCTCTGCTAGAGTGCAACTTCCCTGGGAGATCATGATTACAGCTTATCTCCTTTCTGAAGATTCCACCATCATTCCACCATGCTGACATTGGTGATTCTAGTGCCACATTTCTGGCTGTTCAGAATCTGGACCCAACAGAAAGGTGAATGCCCTGGTTTCTAAATCTATGCAATGCTCCATTCCCCAGGGAATAGGCAGAATTTCCCAAATGGAAAGTAAACAAATATGTTGAAGAGGTTATTATTTCTCCATGTATGTTTTTGATGCCTGTTTTATGCATTAACTCTATTTATGTGGTTTGTCTCTCTGTCTTCTATTCTGTAATATTGGTCTATGTGTCTGTTTTGGTGTCAATGCCATGCCGTTTTTGTTACTTTCGCTCTGTAGTATAGTTTAAGGTCTGGTATTGAGATGCCTCTTATTTCATTCTTCTTGCTAAGGATTACTTTACTATTCTGGGTCTCTTATTTTTCCAAATGAATTTAATGATTGCTTTATCTAGTTCTAGGAAGAATGTCATTGGAATGTTAATAGGAATTGCATTAAATATGTATGAAGCTTTTGGCAGTATGGCCATTTTGATAATATTAATTCTACCTATCCAAGAACATGGAGATCTTTCCATCTTCTAAGATCTTCAATTTCTTTCTTTAGTGTTCTGTAGTTTTCATTGTAGAGGCCTTTTACTTATTTTGTTAGATTGATTCCCTGTTTTTTGCGGATATTATGAATGGGGTAGTTTTCCTAATTTCTCTTTCAGTGGATTCATCACTGATATATAGGAACACATCTGATTTATGGGTATTGATTTTATATCCTGTTATTTTGCTGAATTAATTTATAAGATCTAGAAGTTTTCTGGTGGAATTTTTTGACTCTTCTAAATATAGGATCACATCACTGGTAAATAGTAATAGTATGAGTTCTTCTTCTCTTATTTATATCCCTTTAATTTCTTTCTCCTGTCTAATTGTTCCGCCTAGAGTTTCCAGGATTTTGTTGAATAAAAGTGGTGAAAGAGGGCATCCTTGTCTTGTTCCAGTTCTTGGAATGCTTCCAATTTTTCTCCATTTTAGAATGATATTGGCCTTGGGGTTAGCATAGATAGCTTTTACAATGTTGAGGTATGTTCCTACTACCCCTAATTTTTCTAACAAAAATATAAGGAAAAAAAAAGTAAAAAGATGAAAGCAAAAACATAGCTGGAGCTCTAACATGCCCACAATAAGTATGTGCCCCCTCAACAGTCAGTGCACTTGCAGATCCTAAGTGCACCCTGGTCTGGCACAACTACCAGGCGGAAGCAGCTCTGTCCTGCTGGGGAGCATACCACTCAACTGACCAGCTCACAGCACCTACACGCACCAGAGCCCAGCCTGACAGCCATTCAGTTGGTAGTCTTGCCCACCAGAGAACCTGCCACACAGTCAGCCTACAGCACATTTAAATGATTATGCCTGGCCCATTAGCCAACTTGATGGCAGCGCCCCCACCAACAAAAATATAGCAGCCACAAAGATTCACAGTTGAGTTCATGGAGACACCACAATCACTGACCATGATTAGAGTTGAAGGAGTTTTGCAGACACTATACTACTGAGCCAACACAGAATCAAAGCTAGCATACTATGCCCAGCTGACACTGTTGTACCCATCCACAAGTCCACACCTGTAATCCCAGTGGATTAGGAAGCTGAGGTGAGAGGATCACAAGTTCAAGGCTTGCCTCAGCAACTTAGCACAACTCTGTATCAAATAAGAATTAAAAAGGACCAGGGCATATCTCAGTGGTAAACTACCCCTGGGTTCAGACCCCAGTACTGGGGGATAAAAGAAATCCATGTAAACAGGAAAAAAAAGTGAGCAGGAGTAGCTATACTGATATCAAGAAAACCAACTTTAAGTCAAAAACTGTAAAAAGAGATAATAAATATATATTGATTAAAAATTCAATTCGTCAAGAGGAATATATAGGTACCCAACATCAGATCACATATCTCACAAACAAGAGAGAGTAAGGAATTCATCAGTTACATCAAAGATATTAAGAGCCGTTCATGAAGGCCACCACTCCATGATATTTCTCATTTGGCAATATTACTACTTTTATGACACAGATATGTTGACTACTATGTTTTTGTTTGTTTGCTGGAGGTGATTATTATAGATAGCTTTGCTTTCTGACTAGGTTGTAACTACTGAGAAGGATTACACATTGTAAAAATGTTTCAGGTACAGTAGCACAAAATCCCTTCTCAAATTGATACTCAATCCCACTACTGACACTTATTAGGAATTCAATAAATTACTGAACAATTTATCCCTGGAGAAGCAACTATAGAGACAATTTTTTAGCATTGAAAACCAGTAGAAACGGATATTAACGTTATGAATGCTGGAGACAGAGGAGAGAGATTAGCCACACTCTTTCAGGGAGCATTGCAGAAATTGCCTTTCATGATACTTTGTATATGGAGATACTTAACAGCAAATGTACCAAGACTTAGGAAGAAAGCTTGATAGCCCTTTTTTATGAGTTATAAAAGCAGGATTCTGACTACACAACCAGAGGTTTCAGTTCAGTTCTTTTCTGGGAAAATGATAATAAATTAAATTCCCATTTGAAAATTTGTTTTATTCTGTGTACTTTCTAAACACTAATTCTTGTTTGTAGTTTATGTTCTCAATCAGTTCTTTTAGAACTGTGGAATATAGAAGGGAAAAAAGCAAGTAGTTTCACTTAGTTTGAAAAGATGAATCATTGATCATCCTTCTTGAAGAAAGCCTGAAAGGAAAGAGGGTACTCTGGAAGCTGCTGGAGAAGAATGATTATTTAAGTTAGGATTAGTTTGTCCATATAATGGAAACAAATGAGCTTCTAAATTTCAGTGACTCAAAAAGAGAAAGGCTTATTTTTGGTTCATGGTTAGTCTACTATGCATTCAGGCAACTGTCCAGGGCAGGTTGTCTGCATTCCATGTCCACATCAGTCTATGCTTCCAGGGTTCCAGCAGCCCTTCCATTAAATGGTTAGACATGGAATTGACTCGTGACATTTTACTGGCTGCAAAAAGTCATATAGACCATACCTAACTTGGAGCTGCCGGAAGTCCTTTGTTCCTGTGCACTGAAAGATGGGAAAACTGTCAATGAACAACATTTTCTGTCTAATAGAGATGCATGTATATCAGTGACTTTATGTTTGCTCAAACATAAGGTAAGAGATAAAGGTGGATAATGTGTTCTCCTCAGAGGTAACTCAGGCCCTCACATAATTAGATATTAACTTATCTTTTTCTGTGCACTCAAAGTTTTTTGAAATACAAAAAACGGCCTCTTGTCTCTCATCTTATTTCATGACATGTTCCTTGAAGTTAAAGGTTACTCCATGCATGCTAAGGTCAAAGACTTTTGGTCTCCCTTGAGTCTGGAAACTGAACTATTTAGAAAATGATAAAGTGGTTTCTTGGCATTTTCTTTATGAATTTAGTTTCTCAAGATTTCCAAAACAATATCACAAGCTAGATATCAATTAGCTAATGGAGATCACATGAAGAAGTGATGGTTTTAAAATATAAGTATTTGTATGTGCTTTAACAAAACACCTGGATCAAAAAGGTTGGCAAAAAGCACAAAACAAAAATAAAGGTAGGATAGGATTCTTCTTTTCACTTTTACACACCATCATATTAAAGGAAATATCATGACTCGTCTGACAATAATTCAGTGAATACTGTAACAAATTATGTTTAAAAATCAAACTTATAATGCATCTGGATTTTTTTAGCTTTTCTTCATTTTATCCAGGTTTTCCACATTTATTTGCCACTTGTGGCCCTTATACAAGACTAAATCCTCATTATATTATCAAATGCAGATATATGGCCCATACTATATTAAAATATTTTAGAGTTTCTCTTATTTGTATCAATAATTGAGAATTATAGAGTTTCTCTTATTCCTGGTTCAATTCACAGTATATATTAACATGAGTAGTATATGAAATACTCACAAAATAGTATGAGAAAATTGAAGATTGGAGGAATTGGAGTTAGAATTTAAAGTAAGGTTTTGAAAATCTGAACCTGGAAAATGTATGTTTAAGGAATTCCTTTCCTTCCCTTAATTCTTTTCCCTGGAACTTTTCTAATAATGAAATGTGATACTTTCCTTCCTTAAAAAAAAAAAAAAAAAGAACTGGAATCCTTGAAAAATATTTTCCTTGTCCAATCAAAGGATTATTTTTTGAAATGCATTAATCTCAGTTCTGTCTTTAAAATATAAGTCATTTTCTTTCACTTCATTGTTAGGAATAAAGATTTCCAACATGCAAAGAAATGCAAAGAAAGAACATGAAAAAGAAATATGTATGACATGAATTTATCTCTTCAAATTCGCCACTTGAAATCATCAGGGCTTTTTGAGTTTGTGGAATAAAATATCTTTGAAGTACTAAAATTCTCTATCCATTTGAATAATTTTCCTAAAGAGTCATGATAATTTCTTTCAAATAGTATATTGTATTTGCTTCAATTAATAAAAATGGAATATTGAATTTATTTACTTGCTGTAATCCAGTGTGTACCAAAGTGATTAAAGTAATTTAAGTGATTGAAGTAATTTAAGTAATTGAAAAGGCCCTGAGTTAAATTTTAAGGATATTATATGAACGAAAAATATCATGGCTATTTTTGGACAACAAAACCAATTTGACAAGGGAAAGGAACATTGCTTCATAAGGTTATTTTGTGTGTTCTTTGAGAAAAAGACTTCATGGGCAGATCTTATTTATGTATTTGAAATTGCATCTTATTTCTCACCTCAGGTATCTCTCCATAGGTGCCAACTGTAATACATCAATAGCTGAACAGCTCACTGACCTAAGTGTTCTTGTTCATGCCTGGCTGAGCTATCGAAGAAGCTGCTCAGATTTCAGGCCCTTGTAGATCACTGGTCCTGGCAGATGTTAAAAATTTGGTTTCCTCTCAGCTCCTGCTTTCCTTTATTAAAGGATGGCTATTAGGGGGTACAACAGAAACTGGTGAATCAAATAATTAACAAGCTTCACTGTCTGCTTAAAGTCAAAGGGGGGAAAAGATTTATTATTACTGCATAGAAACCTCCAAGAGAAAAATTCAGAGGACCATTCCTACAAATGGGGATGATGAGTAATTTTTTGGACATTGAGAAAATTTATAAAAAGTATCCATGTAATGAGACATCACATTATATTATGGACTGAAGATCCCCCAAAACTACAGTGTGTTATTTTCTGATCCACTTCTTATGCCTCATTGACTGAGAAAAGTCCAGTCCACAAAGTCTCCTGGGCTAATATGCCATACTTGCTCTGTGTGTGGCAGTCATATGTGTTGACTACCATCAATTTCCAGGCAATAGAGTATTTCACATTCCTGCACCCAGTACAGGTAGCTGACAGAAAGACTTAGTTTGGCCAGTGAAGTGATACAACTCATTCCTGAATAGAAGTTTGAAGAGCTGAAATGCAATTCACCTTCTTTCCTGCTCTTTGTTGGATATTAATGGAATATTTCAAGATGGAGCCTCTGATATACTAGAATTCTAGAGCAACTATGATAAGCAAAACCCCAGCTGATCCAAAGTAGGTGTGAGTTTATGTAAGAAATATATTTCTTTGTGTTCATTCACTACGATTTTTCTCTGCTTACCTCATCTTAAGTTTCTATCTTGAGATATACCATGTTCTCTGAGAGTTTGCTCAATTAAAAAAAAATTGGTCAGGAAGATGCACTGGAACTGTAGTACTCCGTGTGCATCACATTTTATTAATGTGAAGTTAAATTCTGAGAAATCAGTTGTTGCCACTAGCAACCTGTTCCTTATTAAGCACCTAACTGATATTAAGAACACAAAGCATACTTGCTAGTCAGAAAGCCAGACAGTCTATTAAATATTCATGTTTCCTCCTCTCTTCTCCAAGTGCCCCCATTCCTCCACCATTCTTTCTCAATGGAAATCTTGACAAAACTGGAACCTGGGTGTTCCCCACTCAAGCCACACTGCTGTTATCCTGGTGCCCAGTGGTTCTAGTCCTGCTCCCTGGACACTCACCTCCGCATGACCTTGACTGTCTCATCTCAATGAGCTTCTTTTGGGGACAAAGCTGTCTCTTGATCTCTTAGTATACATTTTGTTTTATTCCAAGGGCAACATAAATACAGTTTTAAAACAGCTCCCTCTGGAACCAGGTTGGCTGGGATCAAATGTTGGTCTGTTATTTGCTAACTTTAGGGCAATGGAAAATTTAAAGTTTTCTGATTTTCATCCTCAGAAGAGAATAAGAGAACAGTGCTTTCTAACTCACAGGAGGGCTGTATTAAGGATTAAATGAAATAATCAGCATTAACAGCCTTACCCAGTAAGTGCTATAATTACCTCCTAAACCAACAATTTAGAATACAAGAAGCTCACTACTCTGTCTTCCCATTGCATTGTGGGAGAAACCACACTAGTGCAAATGCCATCAATTTATCTCCTTCATAAATTTAAGAAAGAGCTCCTTAATGATAACAAATAAGACTTTTCAATTCTACTTCCTGGCCTTTGTCACAAAGGCCCTTTCCCATAACTTACTGACTATAGGACAGACTGGACCAGAACACCTTTGATTCTAGTTCCTCAAAGTGAAAAATATACTTTAGATTGCTTTCATTCAGAAAAATTAGACTTAATTGCATAATCATCCTTTATTTGATCAACTTTTATATAATTAAATGAAAGTCAATTATTTCATTATATTCTTAAGATGTTTGGCATTGGCAGAATAATATCTTCAACTCTTTGGTTATCTAATCACTCTTCTCTTGTACACTGCAGTTAAGGGAACTTGGTCCACACCACTATAAGACTTATGCAAGAAATTCAATATAATATCTTCCCAAGGGAAATGGGTATGGGTTTTTTTTTCCCTGCTATTTTTTAAAAAATTCGAAAACATTATTTTTTTTAAATTTTGGATACATTAATTTATTACTGTTCAATTTACAGTCTTGTTGCATTAGGAGAGTGGGATAGTTTAACCAATGACTAAAGAAAGTACCCTGGCATGTCATGTGAGACATAGGATTACTGAAAAATACTCATGGAGAAAGTCCAGGGGTGACAACCTAGATAGATCGCACCTCTGTTCCTCACAGTGCTTTGAAAATAGCACTTTCATCTGCTGGTGGTTGTACAAATGACTGGCACTTATCCTCTCCACTGTGCCCTTAGCTCCACACTAGTCAATGTAAGGGGAAGGCTTTTCAAGTAAGGCATTGGAAGCAGTGACATCATTAGTTTGCTTTGTTCCTTGTATGACCAAATTTCCAAGGAGTAGGTCTCCTAGTTGCATGCCAGAAAGGAGTTCTTACTGATAGTCGTCTGCCCTGTTTGCAATATATGTGGAAAAGAGAGTCAGTGTCCTTCAAGATAGTATTTATCTGGACATTGCAGTCTGGGTTCACTCTTGTTACCTTGCCTTGGCTAGGGTGGGTTCTTGGGAGTAAGATGGGGGCACCTGAGGAACATAGTGTTTTACAGTCTTCCTTTTTTTTTTTTTTAGGACAACTTACTATGGAGTTATTCTGTCTAATTAAACACTGCTTTAGAATGGGATACAATAATAAAAGGTTTAGGAAATATTTTCCACTGATCTTATGATTGTCTTCAAAGATATTATTCTCTAAATGGTTTGACTTAAAATTCCTCTATACCTGATGTATAGAAAATACTTGTGTTGCTTTACATAAGATTCGAGTTATATCTATAGCATAAATGATGCTAAAATATAAAAGTAAGAGACATTAACAATGCACAGAAATCTGACATAAATTTTTAGAAGCCTTTTGTCTGCATAAGAAAGGACTCCTTGATTTAGCAGATACTTTTAAAATACAAATCTACTTCCCATTCAGAGGAAAATTGTAATGAAGTTACATAAATTGTCTCATGTCAAAATCATAGTTGCTATTTTAGATTGCTGGACTCTCTCTCCCACATCCCATTATATTTCTAAGAGGAAATGAAGACGTTCAAGTAGCAAAATCTACCTGCAGTAAAAACAAGAGTCTAGAATATTTTCTTTATCCAACTCTTGAAATGTGACAGCCTTTGATTGTAATTATTGTGGAAAAACAGAAAAAGAAAAAACTGAGAAGGGGGATCATTGGCAGTGTGTCTTTTTTCCAGCTCTAGAGATTATGGGTCAATCAGCTTAATTCTATATTATGTGTGCTCTGCTATGGCTTCAGTTTAAACAGATTTTCATAGGACAGTGTCTGATTTTTATTCATAGGTTTGCTTTCATTTTCAAAGCTACCAGGTCAAGATTAAGAAGAAAGCAAAAGATAAACATTTACGCTAGTAGACCACTCTTTTTGTGCCTATTGCGGGTCTTTGCCATTGCTAAAGAAAGGCTGAGAGACTGTTTCTTTAAAACATAATTTGTTTGGGGTACAGGAGTTGAGGTCCAAGGCACACCTATGTGTAATTCTGGTAAAACCTTCACATTTGGGGTAGAAGTCAAAAGTCCTACTCCTTTGGAATCAGCATTAAATGATACTAAACAGCATTTGCACAAACTGCAAACCAGTATCCACTAACGTAAGTACCCTAGATACAGCTCAATCCCCAAACCTGGGTGAAGGTACTCCCGAAGGCTTTAGTATATAATGCACCAGAAAGAAGCAAATAACAATTCTTCAAAAAATAATAATATACTAATCACAATTTTTCGTATACTACCAAAAATAACCAAGGAACCAAGGAGATAAGGCAACATGAATAAGAATTATCACTTGCATGAGACAATAACTACCAACAGTCTGAAATTGGAATTGTCATACACAACTTGAGACAACTAGGCTTACTATGTTTACAAAGTAAAATACATGATAAAAGCAGTTTTTAAGGAAATTAAACTTTTTTAGAAGACTTTTAAAGAGAGAGAGAGGATTTCTAGAATTCTAAAAATGAAACAATAGCCACAGAATGTAACAGTTGATTAAAAAAAATTATTAAAAACTCCTGAAAGAATTAGTGAACTATAATATACATGAGATATAAATATCCAAAATAAAGACAGAAGAAATAACAGACCCAAATTCTAGTTATTTGAAATGCTAAAAGAACAAGGGAATAAGAAGAAATATATGAAGAGGAAATAACTAAAATATCCAAAATTTATTGAAAGAATCTAATTGTAGTCTCTAGAAATCAAATGAAATAGAACAAAAACTGCCAAGGACAACAAAGATAGTCACATGCAAAATTCATCACTATAACTTTGTACAACATCTAAGAAGCTTTTACTTTAACAAAAAAGCTAGGAGAAAATGGAGAATGTCTTCAAAGGAGAAATATTTAGACTTCCCAATAAGTTCGTAACAGAGAAAATAGAAAACAAATCCTAAGTGTGCTGAAAGAAAACGACTGCCAACCTACCCCCAAGCACCCCTGTGACCTTACTGAGCACATCTTTAAAGAACACAGGAGCCACACAGAAGTTAACAGAATGCAGCCACAAGGAAGGGAAATAAAGGTTGTCTTCAAAAGGAAGAAAACTGTCACCATATAGAAATTCAGGCATGAAGGTTGAAATTTAAACAATACACATGTAAATAAAATGTTTAAATATGCTTTCATATATGTTCATATATATGTGTAAAATATATATACATGTGCATGTACACATACATATTTTATGCTCATTTTTGTGTATGTGCACACTATTGAGAATATGAAAAAAGTATTCTGGTAAATATGTGTATATGTGGATGTGTTTGGGTTTGTCTGTCTAAAAGTGTTCATATAAACATGCAAATTCATTTCCTTTCAGGGAAGATCCATGAAGTATTTATGCTTACACAAAGCAAGGTAAGAGAAGTAAGGTAAGAATAAAATTGCACTAGGCTTCCTGAAAGAAATCGACACCAAGACACAAG
The DNA here is from genome assembly GCA_020662805.1 of Glaucomys volans. Classification (NCBI taxonomy): domain Eukaryota; kingdom Metazoa; phylum Chordata; class Mammalia; order Rodentia; family Sciuridae; genus Glaucomys; species Glaucomys volans. Next base: position 140,716 of record JAJEJO010005783.1, on the reverse strand, counting down.
GCACACCATTGGAGAAGTTCCGTTTTATTGAACAATCACCACGGTTATATAGGTTGCACTAGGGGATTTCTGTGAAGAACGTTTTGTTGGGAAGTGGTGGGGCAGCAAGATATTGGTTCCCTGTGTTAACCGCCACTGTGTAATTTGGTCATTGGTCTAACATTTGCACCATCAGGGTGCAGCAGGGGAGCGACCTGGCAGAGAAGCTCTATCAGCACCATCTTGAGTAAAGACATGGCGGGGAAGAAGGAAAATCCCTATGTTCCTCCCTTTTTGTTATTTTATGTGGGATTCTGGATGTTGCTCGATCTTGCTTCTTCCTGCTGATTGGGGTGTCATTAGGGGATAAAGGGGATTCAGGGAGGAATGTGCTAAGGAGACCCCGCATTAGGGCAGAGCAAATCATAACCTCAGATGGGGACAGATCATAAAATGTGTCCTGCAGCCACAAGTCCTGCACAGCCTTCCACCAGTCATCTGGGCAGGAAATGGTTGGGCAGATCCAGGCATCGTCTTTGAGAGCAGTGAGGAAGGTCATTCCCTAGAGGATGTGTGTGGATCCTCTGTGCTCAAATGCTGATAATTCCAATTCCTGAGGAGAAACTGATTGAAGGTTTGGTTAGAAATTTTTCCGACCTGGTTTTGAATGAACTTAATGAGTGCAGGACCCAAGATCGGCGAGACCCAAGTGATTAAAGGTGACTGAAGCCAAAAGGAGAAAGGGGAGTTACCGGGTGATCCTTGAAGTCCCACAGCTAAGTTCCGCAGTTTAACAATATTTTGCTCTACTAGACCTGATTCATTGACATAGTCACAGCATTCTTCCTGTAAGGAGATAAAAGCCAGAGACAGACTAGTGAGACAAACATTGACTTAGGTGACATCTTCTAGTATTGATTCAAGGAGAGATGCAAGAGAAGCTGAATGAGAGACAATGGCATATCTGGCCCTCTTTATCCCGTCCTGTGTGAATGCACTCCCATCTGAGAACCAAGCAAAATCAGATTGGGGTAGGGGGCCCTCAGAAATAGAGATGGAACATGGTAAAAAGGTCTCCAGAGCCTCAGTCCAGCGGTGCACAGGTGAGTCAAGCGAATCAGAAGTGACAGGAAGTAGTGAGGCAGGATTCAAGGGAGGACAGGTTGGTAAGGTAATGGCAGGATTCAGGAGATAGGATACAAGTAAAGAAATATCCGGGAAGGAGGGAGTGTCTGCAAGCCTTTGTAAGTCAGTAAGTCTTTCAGGTGATGTGGAGAAAGAATTGTGAGTGCAAAGCCAAAGGTAAGTTTGTTAGCTTGCTTTTGGAGATCAAGACCTGCTGCCACTGCTCATAAGCATAGAAGCCAGCCTCTAACAGTAGGATCCAACTGCTTGGATAAGTAAGCCATGGGGGCAAAGGTAGGGCCATAGTTTGGGCCCAGAACACCCAAACTTTGGCCCCCTTTCTCATGCACATAAAGGGAGAAGGGGTGCATCAGGTCAGGCAAGTGCAAGGCAGGTGCTTGGAGAAGGGCCTTTTTTAGGATTTGGAAGGGTCTACCCATCGAGGAAGACAAAGGTTCATCCTGGTAGCCCTTAGCTAGATCATAAAGAGGTCTTGCCAGGAGAGATTAGTTAGGGATCCAGGCCTTGAAGTACCCAGCTAGGCCAAAAAAAGAAAGAATTTCAGCCTTTGTTTTCGGTGTTGGCAGAGTTTCAATGAGATGTTTCCTATCAGTAGTAATGGCGTTTTTTCCTTGGGAGATGGAAAATCCCAAATAGGTAACCTCAGGGCAGGAAATCTGAGCTTTCTGTGGAGAGGCGCGATACCCTTTTTGAGCTAAATAGTTGAATAGTTTGATAATATCATCCATGAAAGAATGTTCTGAAGGACTACAAAGGAGGAGATCATCCACATACTGTAGAAGAGTGGATTGGGGACATTTAAGATGGAAATCTTGCAAATCTGCTGCCAAACTCTGGCCAAAAAGATGGGGGCTATCTCGGAAACCCTGGGGGAGTACTGTCCACGTAAATTGTTGAGAGTGTCTGGTAGTGGGGTTGGTCCAGGTGAATGCAAAAATATCCTGGGATTCAGGGGCAAGAGAAATAATAAAGAAGGCATCCTTCAGGTCGAAGACTGTGAAGTGGGTAGCTCTTGCAGGAATTTGAGATAATAGAGTGTATGGGTTGGGGACCAAGAGATGGATGGTTTGACGGAGGAATTTATGAGATGAAGGTCTTGGACTAAGTGATAAGAACCATTAGGTTTCTTTACTGCCAGAATAGGAGTAGGGAGAATGAGTAGGCCGAATGTACCCTTTCTTCAAAAGATCCTGAATGATAGGCTATAGCCCCTCAGGGCTATAGTGGAAAGAGGATATTGAGATCAATTGGGAAATTGGTTGGGGTGTTTAAGGTGAATCGTGATAGGAGGGCAATTGACTGTTGAAGGGTTGTGGATGTCCCAGATAACAGGATTTGCCAAGCTCACAGGAACTGGAAAATTATCCTTTTTAAGATGAGAGTCCAACCAGTCATCACATTCGGAGCAGAATGGTTTGTCAGCCAAGAGAGCCAACAGGAAATGTGGAGTGGTTGAGGATGGAACTTGGATAAAAATGGTAGTTTTTAATGCTGAAAGAATGTCCCTACTGAGGAGTGGTACCAGGCATTGAGACATCACCAGAAAGGAGTGAGAGAATGGGAACTTGTTCATAGAGCACAGCAGCGGAGGAGTTTTTTGAGGATGTATGGTTTTCCCTCCTACCCCAACAATAGAAGACAATGGCACAGTAGGCCCCCAGAACTCCCTCAAGACTGAAAAGTTTGCCCTGGTGTCAAGAAGGAAGTCAATTTGGCACCCATCCAGCTGAATTTGTACCCTGGGTTCCTGCCTGCTGATAATAATGGCCGGGGAGGAGGACCCAGGGCCCTGTCAGTCATCAAGCGCTATGCCCAAGAGGTTCATAGGGTTTTTGGCCGTAGCTCCCCTGCAGGAACTAGGACAATCAGAACCCCAATGACCCATTTGCTGACATTTGGGGCAGGGTGTGTGTGGGGTCCTAGGAGTTGGGCATGCTTTAGCCCAGTGACCCTCTTTGCCACACTTAAAACAGGCACCCAGGGGAGTTTTGGCGCACCGCAGCTGCTATTGCCGCATTTGAGGGGTCCTTTGAAGGACGTGGGCAAGCATTTGAAACTTGCTCTATTCTGCCTTTTCCTGTCTCTGGTGTCTATGGCGCTCAACTTCCTCATCTCGATTGTGAAAGATCTTGAAGATCATGGCTAAGATTTCGGTCTGGGGAGTTGCAGGTCCTTGCTCAAGGTTTTAAGTTTGGCCTTAATATCAGGATAGCTTTGTGATAGGAAGTATGCATAAGGACATGCTGGCCATCGGGGGTTTCAGGGTTCAAGTTGGTATGTTGTTGAAGGGCCTTAGTGAGTCGATCTAAAAACTCGGAGGGGGTTTCATCCTTCTTTTGAATAATCTCTTGTATTTTCTGAAAATTGACAGCCTTGCATGCTGCCTTCTTCAGGCCTGCCACAATGCATACAGCGAATTGATCTCTAAGTTGCAATCCTGCATGGGTGTTATAGTCCCAAATGGGGTTTTGCTCCGGAACCACATGAGGTCCGGTTGGATGATTAGAATTTACATGATGGGTTTTATCAGCATGTGCTCTAGCAAGTTCCCAGACCCTGATCCGTTCCTCGGGAAGGAGAGTATTGGCTAGGAGCATGTATATATCATGGTGTGTAAGGCTCTAGGCCTGCAGGACCCACTGGAACTTCCAAATGTAAGTGGTGGGGTCTGTAGCAAAGGAGCCTAACCTCCTTTCTAATTGAGATCAGTCATAGAGAAGGGAATATGTACTCACAGGATGCCTTCAGGGCCTGCCACCTCTCTCAATGGCGCCACAGTTTGGGGCAACTGGGTACAAGATCGGGTGGCAGGAGGACTAAAGGAATCGATGGATGAAGAGGAGTCTGGGGAGGGACTAAGAGGAGCTGTGGGGAGTGGATGATAAGGGGGATGTTTATCAGCCAGGTCAAAAGAGAAAATAGAGGAGTTGTTGGTGGAGCAAAACTCGGGCTGAGAGCACAGGAGGAAAAAGGCTTCGATGTAGGGAATCTCCTTCCATTTTTTTGAGCACTCGCAAAAGTTAAATAAATCTTGGAGAATTTGGGGGTCTAATGATCCCTCAGCAGGCCAAATACTGCGGTTGTCTAAGGGGTATCGAGGCCAATCTTGTGTGCAGAACTTAATAAGAAGTTGAGGTTTAATATCTGGTGTGAGGGACAGTCTGTTCAGATTGGATAAGAGACACTTTAGAGGGGAGTCAGTGGGGAGGGAAAAAGGGGCCCCCATGTTTGGGAGAGGGAATGTGAGTGAGGAAAAGATGTCCGGACCAGAGACTGAGCCGAGCAGATTACCCCTCAGGTGTCCCCAAGTGGTGTACTGCTTGGATGACTCAGGAGAGTCGGGGCAAGGAGGACAATCAGATCGTCACCTGAGGGTCCAACTGCCAGGTGTATGTGCCGGTGGTCACGGAAGACCTAGTGCCAGGTTTTCAGACAGTTAGGGGAGGCAGAGAAAGAGAAAGTAGAGGAGAAAAGAGAGAGAGAGAGAGTTTTTTTAGAAAGGAAAAGGCTCTGTTCTTCCACACCACCCGACAGGAATAAGCTAATTGAGAGACCCCAGAGAGTCCACCATGGTCATGTAGACCAAGGTGTGGTGTAGTCTCTCCCCTTGACTAGACGTCGGGGATTTGCCGGAGGATCACGGTCAAATTCCCCACTATTGTCAGGCCAAGGGTGATAGCCTCCGCTGGGGTAACTCACCTATCAATCGACCGGTGTTGGTTGTGGAGTAGCAGGCCCTCGAAAAGGTGGATGAGGATGATAAGCCTTGGTGGAGGGGGTCCTCAATAAATGAGGGTATCTCCCTCCCAGGTTTCGGCACCAATGAAAGAAATCAACACCAAGACACAAGGCACACCATTGGAGAAGTTCTGTTTTGTGGAACAATCACCAGGGTTATATAGGGTGCACTAGGGGATTTCTGCCAGGGGTGGGTTGTTGGTAAGTGGCCGGGCAGCAAGCTATTGGTTCCCTGTGTTAACTGCCACTGTGTAGCTCAGTCATTGGTCTAAGGTTGGTGCCATTAGCAGGGTGGAGCAGGGGAACAACCCAGAAGAGAAGCTCTGTCGGCACCATGTTGAGTAAAGACATGGCAGGAAAGAAGGAAAATCCCTATAGTTCCTATGGCAATAACTGTGTTTGTAGTTTCTGGGCTATTCTTTCCAATACTTCCACTGAAATCTCTGGGCTGTGAACTTTACTTGTGCTTCCCAGGTTTACTTCTCTTCTTAAGTGAGACAGGATGGCCCGAGTGAGGTGGCATTGGGTATTTCCCTTCTATGACATGGAGAGTTAAAGCTGTCTAAACTTGGGCCATTTGCCTTTTCCCAGGTATATTAGATGCTGATAAAACCTCACAAGGTTAAGCTCTGGCTAGGTTCTCCTGAGAGCAGACCTTGTTAAAAAGAACAGAATGACTCGGAATGTTTAAAATGATTCCCTTATCCCTTTCCCTCTGGGATCACAAAGGAATTTTTATCTGATATTCATGGTGGGAAACTAGTGCAGCTGCTGGAGGTAAAATCACAAAACTGCAAGGGCTCACAATAACTAGGTCTCCCTGTAGTTATCTTCCAGGCATGTACTGAGATTACAGATTTGATCAGTTATAATTTAGGTTTTCCTACCTCAACAGTTGTTCTCATGTAGCTTTGTGTTCCTGGATTTCTGCTTCGAAAAGCCATGAGCTTCTTCATTCACCTTTTGGTTTTTGCAATTTGGGCACAGAGATTTGCCCTGAGTCCATAAATAACAGAACTAGAAAGAATTGTGCCTTTTTTAGTTTATTCATCTTCTACTAAGAAAGAACTGAAAATGTCAGAAATCAAAAGCCCTGAGGAAGAAATGAAGATAGTCTTTCATGGTTTTAATGGCAGAGTGGGGAAGTCTGAGGAAGAAATTCCTGAATTTAATGATATCTCAACAGAAAATGCCAAAATTAAAATGTAAGGGAAAAAAGGAAGGAAGGAAAGAAGGGAGGCAGGGAGGGATGGAGGGAGGAAGGGAGGAAGGAAGGAAGGAAGGAAGGAAGGAAGGAAGGAAGGAAGGAAGGAAGGAAGGAATATCCAGGAATTGTGGGGGAACTATAAAAGGTTTACATATATAGAATGGAAATTCCAGAATGAGTTTCTCCAAATGAATGTCAGCCACCCAATTGCAGATGCAGAAACCTCAGAGGACTCCAAGGAGGATAATTAGAAAACAAAGCAAAACAACAACAAAAATAAACAACACCTGGGCATATGATTTTTAAACTATGGAAAATCAAAGACAAAATATCATAAAAAATCAGAGAGGAAAACTCCTTACCTATAGAGGAACAAAGGTAAAATTAAACCTAATTTCTATTCAGAAGCAATATATACAAAAGGAGTAAAAATAAATGTATGGAGAAATGAGCCATGCTAAAACAATAAAAAGAAAGCAGGAGTAGCTATAATAATTTCACAGAGAACAGAGTTCAGATCAAAGAATGTTATCAAAAACAAAGAGGGATATGACATAATGATAATGGAATCAATCATCCTTTATATAAATTCTAACATGTGTGCACCTAACAATAGAATGTCAAAACACGTGAGACACAAACTGACAAAATTATAAGGAGAAATAGATAAATCTACTGGTTACAGTTAGAGACTTCAGTAAGTTCCTATCAGAAATGGACAGATACAGCAGGTAAAAATCAGTAAGCGCATACTTGAACACAACACCACCATTAATCAACTGGATATAATTGACATCTACAGATCACTTCATTTAATAGCAATAGGATACCTATTTCACTTAAGCTCACATGGGATTTTTAGCAAGTAGACCACATTCTGGGCCACAAAGCATATCTAAAACAACTTAAAGGAATACATATCACACAATTTCTGCTCTCAGTCCACAATGGAATTAAAGGAGAAATCAATAACAGAAAGGTAAATAAAAAATCCTCAAATACTTGGAGATTGAATAATACTTCTAAACACCTGTATGAAAGGAAAAAAAAATTAAGAGAAATTTAAAAATCCTTTAAATGAAAATGAAAACACAGCGTATTAAAGTTTGTGGGTTGCATAGAAAGAATGCTCACAGGAAAATTTATAGCTCTTGAATGCTCATGTTAGAGAAAAATATACAAGTAAAGTCAATAACCTAAGATTCTACCTTAAAAAAATTAGAAGAGAACAAAACACTTAAATCCAAGGTAAGTAGAAGAAAGAACATTAGAGCATAAACCAATAAAATTGTAAACAGGAAATCAATAGGGGAAATCACTGACAGTACAATCTAGTTCTTTGAAAAGATTAATAAAATTGACCTTAACAACAATTGCAACAATGACAATAACAACAATCTGTTATAACAACATCACAAGAGGAGGAATTACTAATATCAGAAATGAAAGCAGGTCATCCCTGAAGATTTCATGCACATTAAAATAATATAGGAATATTAGGAAAAACTCTATGTCCACAAATTCAATAACCTACATAAAATGAAACAATTCAACAAATGAAAGTTATATGGGATGAGACAGATGATCATATGTGGTTTATATCTATTAAATAAATTGAATTGGCATTTAAACACCTTTGTTAGCCGTACCAACATTGGGCCAACTGGTGAAATCTACCAAAGACTTTAGAAAGGAATTATATCAGTATTCAGCAATTCATTCAAAAATAGAAGCAGAGCAGATACTTCCTAACCCTTATAAAAAGACAGCATTGTTTTATTACCAAATCCAAGCAATAGCTTTATGAAATTTGGAAACTACAGACTGATGTCTATCATAAACATCAATGTCAAATACCAGGCAAAGCATTAACAAACCAAATCCAAGAAGGTATAAAAAAGTTAAACACTGTGAACAAATGAGATTGCCTTGCTTATGGAAGGTTGGAATTCCAAAATCAATGAATGGACCTTGGGCTTCATGCACATGATCCTGAATTTGATCCTTAACATCACACACACACACACACACACACACACACACACACACAGACATAAAGTCAAAATCAATTAACTTAATCCCATTTATTGATTTGCCTAAACTAATATTAGAGATACAAACACATTCAATCACACAGTCATATTTGTTACATAATTAGATGTCTTGGTGATGAGACCTAAGTCAAAAAAATAAATACTTTTATATTTTGTATATAAATAGACCGAAGTCATTTTGTACACATTTTAAATAATTTTGTGCAAGAAACTCTATTTATGTACATTGGTTCATCGGAAAGCGAAGGTGTCTCTGTCCTATCATCCATGTCCTGGATAGTCTGTGGTGATTTGAAAACACCATCATTGCTGACTGAATTTATTTGCTACCAAGAAGCAATAATTTTACTGTATATTTAATCACACATAAATACTTAATAGTGAAAATATGGAATGTGTGTTCATTAGCTCTTTTTCACTGTGATCAAAACATCTGGGAAGAACAAGTTAGAGGAGGGAAAGTTTATTTTGGTTCGTGGTTTCAGAGATGTAGTTCATGGTAATCGAACTCCATGGTGGGGCAGAACATCATGGCAGAAGAGTGCTTCCATTCATGCCAGTTGGGAAGCAGAAGGGTGGGATGTGGAAAGGACCACGGGAACAATGAACCCTTCCAGAGCACAATCCCAGTAATCCAACTTCTCTAGACATATCCCACCTACCTACTGTTATCCACCCAGTTGGTTTATTCTAACTAGAATGAACAGATTAAGTTACAGATCTCATAATTCAGTCATTTTACCTCTAGATGTTCTTGTATTAGCACAGGAGCTTTTGGGGGATACACATGTCCAACTCACCACAGCATGTCAGTAGCACATGAGAAAACAGTCCTGTAGTCAGTACAACTGAGCAGCACAGTAGCATCACCAGAATGCCAGTACCAGATATTAACTAACAGCAACAGCAAACCAGGAAAACCCTCTGTCCTCACCTTTGAAGTTGCATTTGTATTAAAAGGTTCCTACTGTACATTGTGTTTTATTTTTAGGTAAGAAACAGAAGCAGATAGGAGACAAGGAAGCAAGAAAGAAATTTCCCTAGGGATGAGGAGGCATTCTGCTGGATGACTTTTTTAAATGTCCTACAAGATTCCCTGCCTCATTAACAACTGTTTTTGTCATGAAAGTCTGTCTTTGATTTTATAAATGGACATGATTTCTCGTTCTCTAATGAATGCATGCTGCTCATCAATAAACCTGTCATACATTTTCACGGTGTCATTTATAGGCATTTTTTCTGCAGCGTCAACAATTTCATACTCATCTTCACTAATATTATGATCACTTTGATTCAGAACCGCTTTGGTTATTTCATCACTGGTCAAGGAATGAACTGGAGCCTCATTGTTAAATGTTAAAAATTTTCAATATGCATTACTTTCTGCTTATTGATGAATTCTGAAAGTATGTACTATTTGCATATGTAAAGAGATCAGACATGTTTTTTTTCTCATTTGACACAAAGAATTCTTCATTTATCACTACCTTGTCCATCATCATGGCTGAACATAGTTCCAGACCATTCGCACACGACTGTGTTTAGTCAGTGTATTTTAAGCATTGGCAACAGCATATTGAACAAACTGCATGATAAGCTCTTTTTGCAAACCTTCTAGGCCTACACATCTGTTTACTGCTATAACAAGCTGTTCAAGAAAGGGTTTTTATATTTACTCTTCATTGATCTAAGCATACTCTGGCTGAATGAATACATGGCTGAATTAATAAAGTCACATTTGGGGATAAGTATATGGCATAGACATTACTTTAGGTGAGAATTTTTGCTAAAGGATGAATAGAACAGTTGTCAAAGAATAACAAAATCTTGGAATTGCCGTTCAATTTAGCTTTCCTGCAGGGAACACAAGCCACCAATACAAAATCCTTGTGAAAGTAATCAGAAACCATGTACTGGGTAATCCATGCCTATTCATTAGGATAATACTGAACTGGTAAGAAAATCACTTTTACAACAGAGAGGACACAAGCTTCTGCATATCATAGCAGGTTAACATAATGTTTGCCTGATGCATTTGCGTATCTTATCACAGTTATGCTGCCCTTAATTCCTATAAGATCTGTCTCATCACCTGTATTCAATGCCATTCTCGGGCAATAATGACAAAACTGCTGTTCGATCAACTCAGTAGACTTGTTCTGGTGACAGATTTTCATCAGATGACCTTGGCAAAATTTCAGTAAATTTCTCCACTGCTTTTTGATCAGTAGATGCTTTATCACAACAAATCTTTGAAGATTTAATGTTGGATCTTTCCTTAAACTGCAACAGAAGCTGTATATGCAGAGTTCTCTTAAATTTTTGGTTTATCATGGTAGACACTTGCATACTTCGTGATCAGTTCACTTCTAAGTGGCTTATGTTCACAGAAATGCTGATAGATTGACTCTAAATATGTATCATCTTCATTTTTAGCTTTATACAGTCTTATTCTATTTTTCATTAACTATAAAATTTTTATTTGTTCTTTTTATATGTACATGAGAATACAGTGTATTTTGATATATTATACATACATGGAGTATAACATTCTAAGTAGAATTCCATTCTTGTTATTATGCATGATGTGGAGTTTCAGTGATTGTGAATTCATATATGAACACTGGAAAATTATGTCCAATTCATTCTACTGTCTTTCCTAATCCAATCTTCCCTCCCTTCCTTTCATTGGCCTTTATTTAATCCAATGAAATTCTATTCTCTCCCCACAACCCTACTTATTGTGTGTTAGAATCCACATGTCAGAGAATATTAGGCCTCTGGTTTGGGGAACTGGTTTAATTCACCTAGCATGATAGTCTCCAGTTCCATCTGTTTATCATCAAATATCATAATTTCATTGTTTATGGCTGAATAATATTCCAATGTGTACATATGCCACATTTGGTTATTTCACAGAAAAGTAAACAATAACCTGAACAGAGAGTCTACAGTACAGGAGAAAATCTTAACACCTGCACCTCAGATAGAGCATTTGTCTGAAGGATATATAAAGACCACAAAAAAACTTAATACCAAAAATCAAACAATCCAACTAACAAATGGGCAAAGGAAATGAACAGGCATTTCACAGAAGAAGAAACAGAAATGGTCAACAAATATATGCCAAAATGTTCATTATCTCTACAAATTAAAGAAATGCAAATTAAAACTACACTGAGATTTCATCTCACTCCAGTCAGAATGTCAATTATCAAGAATGCAAATAACAATAAATTTCATCGAGGATGTGTGGAAAAGGTACACTCATACATTGCTGATGGGACTGCAAATTGGCACAACCACTCTGGAGAGCAGTACAGAGATTCCTCAGAAAAGTTGGAATGAAAACTACCATTTGTCCCAGTTATCCTACTTCTTGGTATATGCAAAGGAATTAAAATCAGCACACTACAGTGACACAGCCACATCAATGTCTATTGCAGCTCAACTCACAATAGCCTAGCTAGGGAACCATTCTATGTGCCCTTCAACAGATTAATGGATAAAGCAGATGTGGCATATATACACAATAGAATATGACTCGACCATAAAGAAGAATGACTTTATTATATTTGCCAGTAAATGGATAGATATGGAGACTATTATGCTGTGAGAAATAAGCCAACCTCAAAAAAACAAAGGTTGAATGCTCTCTCTGATATGTGGATGATAACACACAACAAGGGGAGAAGGGGGAGAATAGAAATTTGTTAGATTAGACAAAGATGAATGAAGGGAAGGGAGGGGGACAAGAATAGGAAAGACAGTGAAATGAATCTGACATAACTTTCCTCTGTACATACCTAAATACACCACAGTGAATCCCCACATCAGGTACAACCACAAGACTGGGATCTTAATTAGAGAACGCTGTACTCCATGTGTTATGGTTTGGATGTGAGGTGTCCCCTGAAGCTCACGTGTGAGACAATGCAAGAAAGTTTGGAGGAGAAATGATTGTGTTACAGTCTTATCATCAGTGAATTAATCCTTGATGGGATTAACTGAGTAGTAACTGGAGGCAGGTGGCGTGTGATTGGAGGAAGTAGTTCATTGGGGGCAGAGATACAGGGTATCAGGTCAGTGGGGTCTCTCCACCCCTGGTCACCATGCAAGCTGCTCCAAGGAATGGAGCCAGCCTTCCATGGACTAAGACCTTTAAAACCATGAGCCCTCAAATAAAATTTTCCTCCCTAAAATTGTTCAAGTCAGGTCTTTTAGTCACAGCAGCAAAACAGCTGACTAAAGGACTGTTTGTATAAATATGTCAAAATGCACTCTACTGTCATGTATAACCAAAAACAAATTTTAATAATTTTTAAAACATGGAGCACAAGGCTGCTGGGCTGTGGGTGGACATCTCAGGTCTCCGTTGGTCATGTGCCCAGCTTGCGCTCTACAGGTGACGTGATTCTGCAGGTAAAACCCTTCAGGTTGTTTTTTTCACATCTGTATTCTCTGTAGGAATCTTGAAGGATGTTCAACTTTCTCTGAGGCCATTTTAAACATCTCTCCTTTTAGATATGTGTATTTTAAATGTGACCTTCATTACATTTGATGTGGAACATTGTGAAAGATGCAAGTTTAGCTGCTTTGGGGTTTGTTTTTGATTAGAGGAACTTCTGAATTTGTGAAAAAAAGGAAGTTGTTGACCACTCTCCTGGGTCAAATACAACCTCTTGATGTCACAAGCTGTCACAGTTTGTGAATTATAAAATGAACATAGAGGCCCACCAGGACTTAAGGACACTGTCCTGGAGGTGGGGCAGGTGAAGGACTGCTGTTAGTCGCCTGTCAGTACAATACCTTGCTGGAAAGGACAGACAGGATCGCTTGAGGCTTTTGTAGGGTTGCATTTATAATTAATGACTTTTAAGCTACAAGGTATATTGAAGGTGTATTCTTTTCATATAAGTTAAAAATATATTAAGATGATAATTGAATAAAAGTAAACTTCTAGGTTGACAAAAATTTTCTATGGATTTAGGCACATAAATAGCTGTCCATAAAAAGCTGATGATAAGAAACTTTGGATAAAGGTGAATGTTTTATAAATTAGAATTTCCACTACTTATTCAATGGTGTTTTATTAATATTGAATTTGCAAAATGGAATTTAAGTTACCCTCTCACCTTTAAATACTATAAATGCTAACAAATAAGAGCAAAACAAAGACATATATAGTATACCCTTACCTTCCTACTGTGGCTGCTAAATCATCAGATCTGCTTCATCATTATTCAAAGTGGTGGTATTACAAACACCTTTCTTATAGGCCTTAACAGAATCTGCTTTGTCTATGTTAGCTAGGCCAAAATCCATCAAAATTTACTTATTTCAAAGGTAACCACCTTTCACTTTGGGTTTTTCCTCTTTTAATTGTGCTAAGTCTACTGTTGAGTGGAATTTAACCTTGAAAAGAGATTCTAAAAATCATGGTTTTCCTGAAAAGGCCCTATTTAAAAGATAGTTATTGTTTTGGTCTGGTTAAGAAATGTGACTCTGAGATGTAAGAGTTTTATCAGTTTTAATCATGTGTGTCTATAGAATTTGTGTTAAGAACAGAATTCTGCCCTGCTCTCTGGCCTATTAACTCATTTCCATTCCTGTAAGTTACCTTGGTATATTGTTTCCCATTTAGAATGACTCCTTTTGAACTTGGATCCTGAGTCCATTTCATAACTACATTCACAAGAAGGAAAAATATGTTGCAACTACAATTTAGCAATGTACTTAATTGTGTGTGTTTTGAGGTGGATGGGGAGTGAGGCTCCAAAGATAAAAATTATTGATAGACAAAATTAACAAGCATTAGAAGACCCATTCCCCTTTTCTTGATCAAATCGCAAAATGATCCAGGCCCAATAGATTTGTTCAAATTAGTTCTGCACCATGGTATTTTTGTTTGTTTGCTATGTTGATGAACGCACATTAATTTAGCTATAATGGGTAGTATTTTACAATTATCTGTAGGCTTTTGATCTGAAAAAAAAGAGAACTTTCATATGTTTATTATTGCTCTTAGTAGAAAAAAATATTCAAAAAGCACAACTTAGTAGATTCATATCCATAAAAAGGTCTTTCACTCACCAAATACTTAGAGTTCCTAATATAGGTGAAGAACCACTTCTCACATTAGATTACTGAGTAATTTGTCTGAGTATGTACAGCAGTGATAAGAACAAGTTCAAAAATTACTTGTGTATTTTTAAAAATATACTCATTTTTCTTCTTGATTTTATTGTCAATTTTAATGAAGATGGAAATTTATTTAAATTGATTTTTCATTTGATGTGCCTATGAAGCCAAAGTACTCACATTTCTTAAAATTGCCCCAGATACACTCTTGAATTTGTTTTTTAAAGTATTTTTTAGTTGTCAATGGACCTTTATTTTATTTATTTATATGTGGTTTCTGAGAATCAATCCCAGTGCCTCACACATGCTAGGCAAGCACTCTACCACTGAGCCACAACCCCAGCCCCCCAAATCTTGAATTTCTTGTTGGAACAATGTTTGATACACTCGTATATAAGTTGTATTTTTGTAATATACCATTAATACAGTATGTATTAATACATAACACATAATACATATGTTAATACGTAATCTGGTAAAATTTTAAGAATCTAAGAAAATGTGTACAAGATCTCTATGAGGAAAACTATACAACTCTTATAAAATAAATGAAAGAACTAAATAAATATTCAGGCATCAGATAACAATATTATCAAGCTGTCTCTTTTTCTGAACTTTGCCCATAGTACAACATAATCCCAATTAAAATCCCAAAAGAAAATGTTATTTTATTGATATTAGCAACCTGGTTCTATAGTTTATAGAGAGAGAGATAAAAGACTCAGAATGGCCAATACAATATTGAAGGAGAAAGCGTTTGGGAGTCTCGCAGTATTTGTCTTCAGGACTTACTGCATAGCTATCGCAATCAAGAGAGTACGGTTTTGTCCAAAAACAAATAGACCAATGTAATAGAATGTCCAGAAATAAACCCACATAGATATATAACCAAATGATTTTTAATAAAGAGGAAAGAAAAATGCAAAAGACACAAAGTAGTCTTTGCTACAAATGGTGCTAGAATAACTGAACATCCACATGCAAAACAAATGAATCTACACATAAAACTTACACACTTCATAAAAGTAAACTGAAGTTAGATCACAAATATAAAATGAAACAAACATATAAAACTCATATAAATAAAGGATAATATCTAAATATCCTTGTATTTGGTAGTCATTTTTTACATGCAACATCAAAGGCATGATCTATGCAAGACAGAATTTATAGACTGGTAATCATTAAAATTAAAAAAAAAAAGGTCTGTCATTTGAAAGCAAAAATAAAATAAAGATTGGGAGAAAACACTTGTAAAAGACAATGAAGGGTTACTATCCAACATATACAGTAAGTTGTTAAAACTCAATAATACAACACAATCTGATTAAATAATATACCAAAAACTTTAACAGACATATCACCAAGAAAGTTATACAGGCAACAATCACATAAAAAGATGTTGCACATCATGTATCTTTAAAAAAATGCAAATTAAGCCAATAATGAGAAGCTTCCAAATGTCTATTAGATGGCCCACGTTCCAGAACATTGACATCAAACACAGGTGAAACAGAGGCTTTTGTTCAGCACTGTTAGAGCCATTGTGGAGGAATTTTTGGCATTTTTTTTCACAGTTAAATATACTTGTGGATATGATCCAGCAATCAACACTCCTTGATATTCACTCAAAAGAATGGAAGTCAGCTATGGTGACACATGCTCATAATCCCAGCAACTCAGGAGGCTGAAGCAGGAGAGGATCATAAGTCCAAGGCAAGCTTGAACAATTTAGCAAGCCTTTGTCTCAAAATAAAAATAAAAATAAAGAGAACAGGGAATGTGGCTGAATGGTAGAGCACTCCTGGATTCAATCCTCAATACAATAAGAACAATAACAACAATACAAAGAGTTGAAAACCTATGTTCACATTAAAGTCTGCATATAGATGCTTGCAGAAGCCTTATTTGTAATTATCAAAACTTTGAAGTAAGATGTATTTCAAAATGTATTTCAAGAAGTGAATGGATAAATAAACTGGTCTATTCTGACAGTAGAATATTATTCAGTGCAAAAATGAAATAAGCTATCAAGACATGAAAAGATACTGAGCGAATTTAAAGGCATATTACAGAGTGAAAGAAGACTATCTTAAAAGGTTACATAGTGTACAATACCAACTTTATGGCATTCTAGAAAAGGTAAAACTACGGAGACAGTAAAAAGATCAATGGTTGCCAGGAGCTGAGGAAAAGGAGAATGAATAAGTGGAACACGGAGGATTCTTAGGGCAGTAAAACTACTCTGTATAATACTATAATTGTGGGTACATATTTTTATACATTTGTCCAAACTAACACAATATATAATACAAAGTTATCCCTAATGTAAACTCTGAACTTTGGGTAATGATATGTGCCACTGTATACTCATCAATTTTAACAATTCTGTCCTCCTGGTTTGAGCTGTTGGTAATGGGGGAGGCTATGGGAGTGGGAGACAGAGGGTATATGAAAAAACTATGCCTTCTACCAATTTTATTGTGAACCTAAAACTGCTTGAAAAAATGAATCTTTTAGGCACACATACACAAAATATCATAATACAAATAGACATGTAATTAGAAGTGCAAAGAATATAATAAAATGACAGTTTTAAATTCACAGTTATGTAGATGGATCTGTGTCTTTCTCATAAGAGAACCGTCTGAAACACCAGTACATAAGAGATTGAAAATATAAGATACAAAATGCTACATCATGCCAAAAAGAAAAAAATAAAATAAAGTGGGCATAGCTACATTAAGGCTTAACAGAATAATATTAATACGTAAAGGATTGCTACAGATAAGGAGAGACGTCTAAATTCTAATAAAATTCTATTTAAAGTTGAAACAATTTTAAATACAAATGCACATAAAATTAACATAGGTAAAATATATCAACAAGAATCAAAATAATACATGTAAAAGAGACAAATTTGAAATAGACAGTTTAAACATGTCTCTTAGTGACTGTTAGAACAAACAAAAATTATATCAGTACCATTACAGAAGATTTAAATTATAAAGTTAACACATTTAACAGAAAAATTCAGAAGACCATGCCTAAAAATGGAGATGAAAAGTAATTTTATGGACATAGAGAACATTTACAAAAGTATCCATGGAAAGAAATATATCATCACACATTTCAAAAGAATTAAACCACAGAGAATTTTCTCTGATAATAACACAATGGCACCAGAAATCCCTTTTCAAGTTTCCTCACCATCCTTACAGGCTTAAAAGTTAAGATATTTACACACACACACAAAAATACTTCTTGGCCAAAGAAGATATGATAATGTAACTCAAGAATATTTTAATCTTCGTGAAATAGAAAATTTTTAGCAGTTAGAGAACAGAAGACCAAATTCAGTATGAGATTTCAAAGAAATGGAATACATAATTGAAAGGCAGATACAGTAACAGAAAATAAACATGCAGTAGAAAGCATTAACAAAGGGAAAAGATCTTTCTTTGAAAAAATAACAAATAACAAATTTGGTAAACAATGTTGAGAAAGATCAAGAGAAAAAGGGAAGAGGTACAAATCTACCACATTGGGAATGAAATGAAAATAAAAATGTAAGCATCACCACAAATCTTTCAGAGAAGAGATTATGGCAGGAATTTTAAAAATAAAAAATAAATCGACAATTTTGACTATAAATACTATTTGCCAAATCTGATGGATGAAATAGAAAATCGCAGAAAATCTAAAAAATAAATACTTAATTTGCATTAATAACTCACTGAGAAATTTTCAACAGATGACTTCACTGCTGAATTTTATGAACATATACAGATAGTACATTCCTCTTATTTTTTGTTTGGAGATTGAACTCAGGGGCACTTTACCACTGAGCTACATCCCCAGTCCTTTCTAATTTTTTTTTTTTAGTTTTGTTTAATTTTGAGACAAGATTTCATTAAATTACTGAGGTTGGGCTTCAGTTTATAATTTGCTTACTTCAGCTTCCAAAGTCAGTAGAATATGCCACTGTTCCCGTTTCCTCCCTATTGTTTTTAATGCTTAGTTTTAATACTAAAATCTACAAAGAATAATACAAAAAGTAACATTTTATTTTAATTTCCATATGAATATTAAAATCTTAATATTGAAACTTTAAAATGAAATATTAGCAAACTCAATTAAGGCTTATGATAGATGTAGATAATATGATTTGCTTAGTTTTTCTGCCATGAATGAAAATTTCAATTATACTTGAAAATACTCCTTTCTCAGTAAAAAAATAAAAGAGAAAAATCTATGTCTCAAAGAAATCCTGAAGAACATCATCTGAGAGCATTTGATATCTATTTCCTTAAGCATTCAGCAAGCTTGAAATCAAAGTGATGTTCGTTAAAGTACGAAGTAGGTCTAGGGAAGACAAACCAGCAAGTATTCTATTCAACTCTGAGGACTGGGAAGAAATTCACTGACATCATTTGAAGATGCAATGTAAAAAAATCAAAATCTTCACATAATTATGAGAATTTGGTTTAGCAAAATAGTAAGACAAAATTTCAATCTAAAAAAATAATCTGCATTTCATAGCCAGGAAAATGCTGAAATTTAAAATAATGTATTTAAAATATCATCACAGGACTGAGACTACAGCTCAGTGACAGAACACTTGCCCAAGTTCTGGGGTCAGAACTAAGACTTATAAATAAATAAATAAATAAAATAAACAAGTAAATGAACATGATAATAATAAAAGAACAACTGAATTGTAAACTATGCAGAAGCAAAATCTAAAAAAACAACAGGAGAGAAATATACAGAAAATTATTAATCAAGAGATTATGAAGACTAAATGCAGAGATAAACTGGGTCCTTTGAATGGAAGACTAAGTATTGTAAAATGTCAATTCTTCCCTGAAATTTATCTGTACCTACAATGAAACTCCATAAATTTCTAACAATTTTTTTTTTGTTTTGTTTTTAAGGAAGGACTTGATGAGCTGTTTCCAAAATTGAAATGCCATATTCAGTGTCCTTACTGATGAAGGACAAGTTGGAAGAACTTTCACTGAGAGAGAACGAGAGAGAGAGAAAAGAAAGAAAGAAAGAAAGAAAAAGAAAGAAAGAAAGAAAGAAAGAAAGAAAGAAAGAAAGAAAGAAAGAGAGGGAGGGAGGGAGGGAGGAGAAAACCTGATTTGTAATGGAAATGTAGTGATTAGGACACTGTGATATTTAAAAAATACAGACAGTGATCAGAAACAGTACACCACTTACAAGCACATTTCATATGTCACAAAGAGGGCACTTCATTGCAGTGGCAAAAAAAAAAAAATGTATTTCTTTAATGTCAATAATAGCTTAGATATCACAGGATGAAATACAACAATTCTTGGCCATATTGTAGACCTCAATCAACTCCAGGAGTATTTCGGGTCTCAATGAAAAAAATAAAGGGATTTTAGAAGACACTGAAGGAGAATATATTAATATAGAGAAAAAATCAAAACATGATATAAATTTCTTATCATTATTAAAAAAAGCTAATATTTCACTTTCCATAATAGTTAGAGAATGTAAAAAGATCAATAAGAAAACGGAAGTGAGAAACACTCACTAGAGGCTCATATGTATCTAAAAAATTTATATAGAACATTTCATCCAACAGTAGAATAAACATTATTTTCAAGTGCTTATGCCAATTTTTTCAGCCAAAATTGAATAGAAGTTTATTAAAAAATGCTACAATTTAAGTAGTTAAATTTTCTGACTGAATTGTATTCAAACTAGGAATGAAGAGCAGAAGAAAAACTGGAAGTTTCACAAATAATGTCTCAATGAAACAACTCTTTTGAACAATTCAGTCCAAGAAAAAATAAAAAATAAATATGAAAGCATCTAAAGACAATGAATAAAACACCAAATATATATATTTACCTAACTAAATAATACAGAAAAATATAGTCTTATCAAAATTTAATAGCCATGTATAATTCAAGGGGCATCTTGTAAGAAATGTGATTCATTACAGAAGATTTAAAGAAAAAAATACCTGTTCAAGAACATTCACAATACTGCCACATAGATCAGCTAACACACACATTGGAGGGCCTGGGCAGGGAAAGGGGCTGGGCAGAGGATAATGGACATTACTAGCTACTTTCCATCTACTTTCTCCCTTTTCCTGGTAATTACCTTTTAAATGTCACTTTCTTCTTCATAAACAGTATGAAAATAGGGGAAACTAATATTATTAATCCTCCACCACTGTAGTGCCCAATCAATAGGCTGACTCCACTGGTCCAAGGTTAATCTTGTTTCCCTTATCACAGTCACCAGTTCCCTTACTCTGGGATTTGCTGGTAAAAACACCATTTTTCTAGCAGGGATTCATTCAGGTATACAGATGGAACCCTATTCAGGTCAAGGAAATAAGAGGGGATTTTCAAAAATAGGTTTCACAAAGGGAAGTTTTGTGGATCACAGGAGAAAGTCACCCTGTGAGATACTCTTATTTTGAAAACTATGTGTTCTAAAGCCATTTATTCCCCATGAAGGAATCCAGCATCAACATGAATTAAGCCAAGGGACAATTCAAAAGAAGGCATTTCAGAAAAACATCAGGAGAGACTCTAGATTGAGTGTGCCCTGAAGCTTGATCACCCTCTAGATTCATATTTACAAGAATCCATGTTTCCTTATGGTTTTACACATTTGAATGGAGTGATGAGCTTCTTTCATGTTAATACCATCCAAACTAAATTACTACCCTGCTGTGACTTTCTTTGATCATTAATAATAATAGATAAAATGCCTGGTTACCAGATTTTTTGTTGATCCGTAATTTTACATGTTCTCTCTCAACTCAAGGCTGTTGATAATGCCTAGAATTCCCTTTCCAGTGTCACTATTATTTTACTTTTTTATTTTTACAGACCTCATTTTGATTCATTGTACACAAATGGGGTACAACTTTTCATTTCTATGGTTGTGTATGATGTAGATTCATACCATTCACATAATCATACATGTACATAGGGTAATGATATCTGTCTCTTGATTAAGTTTCATATGACCTTCTAATTTCACATAAGATGTGTCTTTCAAATTCCCTAACCCCCATCTTTTCCACAGAATCCTTTTTATACTAATAATACAGGGACAGATAGGTACATAGATGTTTCTTATTGAAACACATAAAAAACAAAACTGCATAGAACTGAGTTTTCACTGCCGTCGGCTAACATCAAGCACTGTCGTCATTATCCTACTAAACCTTGTTCCAAAATGTCTAAATAAATAGCATGAAGTCAATCTATATGTCAGTGAGTGAATGAATATATGTACCTTAAAAATTAATTTGTTTTATATACTCTGCTTTATCAGTGTGGATAATGCCTCAGATAGCAAGGAAATCAATTCTCTATTCTTAGTCTTTTATCAACATATTTCTCCAATGGCAACACGAGTTCTCCAAAAAATTTTAGGAAAGTTATCAGGATTGAGTGAAGTGAAACACAGAATTGTCATTGCCATTAAAGTCTCCCAGATCTTCAATACTGATAACCAATTGCTCAAAGCATCAAATGAGTTGTGTGTGTGTTTATGTGTGTAATATGTAAATGTGTATGTCACTTATTATAGACATCTTTAAATAGAAATTGTATTCATTTTTCAATAAATGCTTTATTTCAGTGAAGAAAGGTTGATTTTTCAATGTTTAATAGGGTGAAATGGAGAAAGCTAGGTGGAATGTGGGGGTTAGAGATAGGAATTTCTGAATAGGAGCTGCGCTCTAGCATTTGCATTCTGTTCAGCTCTGGCTACATAAAACTATTTCTTTTTCTAAAACATGAGCTTGTGATTACTTTATGATTTTTGTAAGTATTGGAAGTAATACATGTAAAATATTTAGAGCAATTTTCTCAACAAAATAAGCTTTTGGTAAAATGGTTTTGTGATTGTTTTTGCTGCTTCTGTTGTTATTAAAGATGGCCATGAAGTTTTAAATTGTTGCCAGGGTTATATTCTGTAATATAATTCTTCCATGTATTCATAAAGAAAAAAAATTATTTGAACAGAATTAAATATATCAGCTGTCCAACTGATATATCAGGTAGTTGGAAAATATATGATTTTAGGAGCTAGGGTAAGAAGTTAGCAAATATTAGTAAAATAAGTTTAGATGTGGATGTGAAAAAGAAAAGGAGCAGAAACTGCAACTTAAATTGCTTTGCGTTCCCCTTTTTTAATTCATCACATCCTTCAAAGTACAAATGGTCATAACCTGTTCGCAAATAAAGAAACCAAGGCAATAAATAACTACAATAAATAACAATAATACAATAATACAAAGTTACAATAAATAACTTTCTCTAGATCACAGAGCAAGTAAGCCTCAAAAGCATTAAACTTACCTGTTTATAAACCCCTAAAGTTATGCTTTTACTACCATGAAATCTGTCTTCAAACTAAATATTAGCAGTCATTGTCCATTACACTTTAATGGCAAATTGAGAAAAAAAAATGTATCAAAAAAGTAAGTAGCTTTTAGAAAGCTGAAGTGAAAAAGAAAGGCAGGCAGCCAACTTGGATAACCACCAACTTAACATACTCCTATTATAATTAGGTAAAAATAAACTAATTTTCCTCATACCATCTTTTCATATATGCATCTTTGATATAAAGAAAGAAAACTCTCAGGGAGCAAATATTTCCTCAAATCAAAATATAAAATAATAAAACATATATGTTTATACACTATAGTTGTAACAATGTAGACGTTGAACTGTAAACAAAAGAGGACATACAACAAATGAAGGAACTGGTGGATTAGAATTAAAGAATTATGAATTTTCCTTCAAAATTTAAGTAATGTCAAGATATTTCTTTCAAGATACAAAATAAAATTGAAAGTGAAGAAATTCAATGTTACAGAATTTAAAAGAAAAAGAGGAACAAGAGAAAACATACCAGACAAATCAAATTTCATGGAAAAAGTATCTAGACTTCATGTAGATGCCATGGAGGTAAATACCCTATGGCCTTAATTTTTATATATATATATATATATATATATATATATTTCAAATAATGGAAGATCAATTTTTTCACCATAGGTTTCATCTTTACCCCACAGAACACTGAAATTTGCAACTACTTCTAAATTGTTCATTCATTCACTTACTCAAACATATTAGGATTATTGGTTTCTTCTATCCAGTCAGCACAATGCTAGGCTCTATTAGGAACACAAAACAAATACAAGCTTGAACTCAATGCCAGAAGACGGTGAGCCCAGTCAAGCTGATATTTAAAGGATTGATAATATCATTCTATATGCCTCTGGGTAATAGAGCAAGGTAGAATGTTACTGGGCTTAAAAAGGATAGTACAAATAACATGTTCCAGATTGAGCCACAGAATCAAAATACTATTTTAGCTAGCATTTTCAAAGAAGGCATTATGAAAATGAAGAGTTTGGCAGGGCTATTGTTGTACATTCATGGTAGATGCTTACCTGCTATATACAAGGTCCTGGGTTTCATTTCTACTGCTGTGAAAAGCAAACCAACCAACCAACAAACACAATGACAAAACTGAGCATTTGCTGTTAAATGAAAGCAAGTGGAGAACATCATGCAAAGTGGAATAAACCAGACTCGAGCATCAAGGATCAATGTTCTCTCTCATAATGAGAAGCAAGAGCAAAATAAGAAGGGGGAAAAAAGGGAGGGATTCCATGAAAACAAAAGGGAGGTCAGTAGAGACAGTAGAAAAAAGAAACGGAGAGAGAGGAGGGATGGGAAAAGGGAGGGAAAACAGAATGAAATTGATCAAATTAAACTACATATAATTTAACTTTACATAAGGATGGAATTCACTGTGATATATACATGTAAAGAACAAATAAAAGAATATATAACTGAAAAAAGGAAGACCCTTAGAGTAGAGGAAGGGAAAGAGAGAAGGGGAGAAGGATAGAAACAGAAATGCAACAGAAATGGAACAAATTATATTCTTTGCATGTATGCTTGTGTCAAAATGAACCCCAGTGTTATGTATAACTATGATGTACTAATACAACATTAAAACATATTGAAGCACTTAAAAAAAGAAGTCCTTAAAAAACAAGCTAGACATACTCAGAAGGGTATTGATACTCCTCTAACAATAAAAAACCTTCATTATTTTTCCATAAAATTATAAGCCTAGTAATGAGCTGTGTGCCACTTTATTCCAAAGTAGATTGCTCAAACCATCAGCCAACCAATAAGCTATTTAATACTTGATTTATTCTCCAATCATGTGTTTGCACTAATTTGATTTAGAATATTATGCTGGGAAATAAGGATACAGGGGCAGCCTCACAGACTAGTTTGCTGTGTGTTTTAGTGAAGCTCAGTCTATTAAGACATATAGAATTTAATAAATGATTATACAAAATAATGTCTCTAATTGTGGCAAGGATTAATCAGGAAAGCTCCAGGTTTAAGTGATACATTGTGCTGCTTAGCTGCTTGGCTTAAACCATACTGGCTGTGCACTTCACACCTTTAGGAGCAGGATGATGTTCAGTTTCATCCATTTACCAGAAAATGCCATAATTTGGTTCTTCTTTATCACTGAGTAAAACTACATTGTGTATATATATACCACATTTTCTTTATCCATTCTTCTGTCCTTGGGCACTTGAGCTGGTTCCAAAACTTGGCTACTGTAAATTCTGCTGCTATAAACAGTGATGTGTCTGTATCACTATCGTATGCTGATTTTATTTCTTTTGGACAAATACCAAGGTATGAAATAGCCAGGTTATATGGTATTTCCATTACAAGTCTTTTGAAGAATATCCATCCTGCTCTTGAAAGAGGTTATAATAATTTGTAGTCCCACCATTGATGTATGAGTGTACCTTTCCCCACATCCTTACCAGCATTTATTATTATTTATTTTCTTGATAATTGACATTCTTACTAAAGTGAAATGAAATTTCAATGTAGTTTTGATTTACATTTCCTTGATGGTTAGGAATGTTGAACATTTTTTTTCTTATATTTGTTGGCCATTCATATTTTTTCTTTTGAAAAATATCTGATTACTTCTTTTGCCCATTTATAGTTTGGGTTTGGTATTTATTTTATTTATTTTATTTTATTTTATTTTATTTTATTTTATTTTATTTTATTTTATTTTATTTTATTTTATTCTATTCTATTCTATTTTATTTTCTGGTGTTAAGTCTTTCAGTTATTTACATATTCTGGATATTACTCTCCTGTTGGAGGAGTAGCTGACAAAGATTTTCTCTCCTGTAGGATTTCTCTTCATGCTATCAATTATCTGCTGTGCAGAGCCTTTTAAATTTGATGTTATCCCTCTTATTGAAACTAATTTTATTTCTTAAGCTTTAGAGGTCTTCTTAAGGTAGTTGGTGTCTGAGCCGATGTATTGGAATGTTGGGTGTATGATTTCTTCTAGCAATTGTCAAGTTTCTAATCTAATTCTTAGGTTTTTGATTCACTTTGAATTGGATTTTGTGTGGGGTGAAACAAAGGGATCCAGTTTCATTATTCCATATATGGATATACAGTTTTCCCAGAACCATTTGTTACAAATGTTGTATTTTCTGTAATGTAAGTTTTTAGTGCTTTTGTTGAGTTTTAAATGAATGTAACTATGTGGGTTTGTCTCTGTGTCTTGAATTCTATTCCATTGGTGTTCGTGTCTCTAATGAACATAGATGCAAAAATTCTTAACAAAATTTTAGCGAATCGCATACAAAAACATATTAAAAAGATAGTGCACCATGACCAAGTGGGTTTCGTGTCTGTTTTGATGGCAATATCATACTGTTTTTTTACTGTAGCTTGATAGTTTGAGATCAGGTGTTGTGATACCTCCAGCATCATTCTACTTGTTCAGGATTGCTTTGGGTATTTTGAGCTTTCATTGTTTCAAATGAATGTGGGACTGTTTTTCTAGTTCTGTGAAAGATGTCATTGCTATTTTGATGGGGATTACATTGAATCTGTATGTTGTTTTTGTAGTATAACCATTTTGACAATATTATTTCTGCTTATCCAAGAACATAGGAAATTGTTCCATCATGTGAGGTCTTCAATTCCATAGTTTTCATTGTGGAGGTCCTTCACTTTCTTTGTTAGATAAATTCCCAACTATTTTATTTAATTTTTTGAGTTTATTGTGAAGGGAATAGTTTTGCTGATTGCTTTCTCAGCAGAATCACCGTTGGAGTATAGGAAAAATTTTGATTTATGTATCCTGATCTTGTGTCCTGCTACTTTGCTGAACTTCTTTAGCATCTCTAGAAGTCTCCTGGCAGAGTTTTTTGGGTCTCCTAGATATATGATCTTGTCATCAGCAGAAATAATTTGACTTCTTTTTCTATTTGTATTCCTTTAATTTTCATCTCTTGCCTGTATACTCTGACTAGAATTTCAAAAACTTTGTATGGTGAGAGTGGACATCCTTGTTTTCTTCCCAAGTGTTAGAGGAAATGCTTTTAGTTTTTCTCTATTCAGTATAATGTGGGCCTTGGGTATAATTTTGCATTTACAATGTTGACGCAAGCTTATTTTATCCCTTGTTTCTCTAGCATTTTTAAAATGAATGGGGGCTGAATTTTGTCAAAGACTCTTTTGTTATAGCTTTTGAGATGAGCATGTGATTCTTGTACTTGATTCTACTTATTTTTGCATTAATTCATTTGATATGTTGTACCATCCTTGCATCCCTGGACTGAAACCCAACTGATCATGTTGTATTCTCTTCCTTTGTGTTTCTTAAAGTGGTTTTCCAATATGTTCTTATGGAATTTTGCATATATTCATCAAGGATATTGGTCTGTAGCTTTCTTTCCTTGATGTGTCTCTGTAGTTCTGGTATCGGGATTATACTGGTTTCTTAAAATGAATTTGGGAAGGTTCCCTCAATTTCTAATTCAAGGAATAATTTGAGGATGATTGGCTTTAGTTCTCCTTTTAAACTTTGGTAAACTCAGTTGAAAAATACAGCTGGTCCTGTGATTTTCTTTGTTTGGAATACTTTTAATTGGTTCATCCATCCCAATGCTTAATATTGGTTTGTTTACGTTTTCTGTATTCTCATGGTTTAATTTGGGCAGGTCATTTGTGTCTAGAAACTTGCCAGTATCTTCTAGATTTTCTAGTTCATTGAATCATTGAAGTGTAAATTTTCAAAATAGTTTTTAATAATCCTTTGCACTTCAGAAGTGTCTGTGGTAATATCTTACTTGTCATCCTTAATTTTGTTGATATGGGTATCTTTCTCTCTCTCCTCTCTCTTTCTCTCTCTCTCTCTCTCTCTCTCTCTCTCTCTCTCTCTCTCTGGTAGTTTGGCTAAGGCTTTATTAATATTGTCTATCCTTTCAAAAAACCAAATATTTGTTGCATTGTTCTTTTTTATTATTTTTAATTTCCATTTCATTAATTTGGCATTGATCTTCATTATTTCCTTTTTCCCCATTAATTTTAGAAGTATTTTCTTCTTTGTCTAAGCCTTGTGGTATATAATTAGATTATATAGTTAGGGTCTTTCTATTATTTTAATGTACATAGTCAATGATATAAACTTTCTTCTTAGAACTGTCTTCACACTGTCCCAAAGATTTTGATATGTTGTCTCTCTGTCCTTCTTTGTTTCTAATTTTCTTTATTTCTCCTCCAACATCTTCTATGATTCATTTCTCCTTGAAAACTGTAATATATGATTTTTAGGTGTTAAAATGTTGTTTTATCTTTATATTATTATGGATTGCAAATTTTATTCCATTATGATCTGATAGATTGCAAGGAATTATCTCATTTCTTTGTATTTGCAAAGAGTTTCTTTGTATTCTAAAACATAACCTATTGTAGAGAGTTTCATGTGCTACTGAGAAGAAAGTAAATTCTGTTGTTGAAGAGTGAAATATTCTACAATTTGTTAGGTTCATTTTGACTAATAGCATTTATGGTTCTGAATATTCTTAGTTTATATCTGTATGACCTCTCTATTGGTGGAAAAAATGTGAAATCAACAACTATGATTGTATTGTGAACTATTTGATTTTTATATTGAGTAGGATTTATTTTATGTACATATGTGTATGAATATCTGGAGCATGAATATTTTCAATCATTATATATTCTTCTCAGGTGATTCCCTTAACCAGTATGATTCCTTTAAATAGTATGATTTTCTTTCTCTTCTAAAAAGTTTGGCTTGAAGCTTACTTTGTCTGAGATGAGCATAGCTATTTCTGCTTACTTTTGGTCTCCATTTGCATAATATATCTTTTTCTATCCTTTCACCTTCAGTCTGAAGATTTCATTGTCTATAAGGTGAGACTCTCATAAACAATACATAGTTGGGTTTCATTTTTTAAATCCCTTCTTCCAATCTATGATTTTATTGGAGAGTTTAGACCATCTACATTCTGTGTTATTGTAGAGAGATGATTTTTTATTTTTTATTTCCTGCAACTTTGACACAATTCCTAATCATTCAGACTTGATTCTCCTTTTATTGACTACTCTAATATGGTTCATCCCTATGCTGGTTTTCATTTTTATTTTTTCATTTCTTCTGCATGCAGTGTTTCATTGAGTATATTTTGTAGTACAGGCTTAGTGCTTATAAATTATTTTAGTTTCTGCTTGTCATGGAGGATTTTTGTTTTATGTTCAATTCTGAAGGATAATTTTGTTGAATATAATTTTGGATGATACCCATTTTCTTTCAGGGCTTGGTTTATATTGTTCTAAATTTTAATTTTTGGCAAAAATTAAAATTGATTTTACTTTATTTTTTGTTTGTTTGTTTTGTTTTGTTTTTGCGGTGGTGGGGATTGAACCCAGGGCCTTGTGCTTGCAAGGCAAGTACTCTACCAAATGAGCTATATCCCCAGCCCCTTGATTTTACTTTAAATGTGACCTTCTCTTTTTCTCTTACAACTTTAAAAGTTCTATCCTTTTTCTGTATACTAGGTATTTTTGTTATAATGTGTCTTGGATTGGATCTTTTTTGATCTTGCTTATTTGGGATTCTAAATGCATATTGTATTTGTATTTCCATCCCATTTCTAAAACTTGCATTTTTTCATATTATTTCATTGAAAAGATTGTGCATTCTTTTCATTTCTGTTTTGGAGTCTTTTTCAATGCCAATGACACTTATATTTGGTATCTTAATGTTAACTCAGATTTCTTGAATATTCTGGTCTTGGTGTCTTAACATCTTGTCTTTATTGTTGACTTTATTTTTAAGACGATAAGCCAGGTTTGTGCCAGTAACCACAGCAGCGTGGGAGGCTGAGGCAGGAGGGTTGTGAGTTCAAAACTAGCCTTAGCAGCTTAGTGAAACCTTAATCAACTAAGCAAGACCCTATTTCTAAATAAAATATAGAAAAGGGCTGAGGATGTGATTCAGTGGTTAAGTGCCCCTAGGTTCAATCCCCAGTACACCTTTCCCCAAAATAAAATTATATACTTTGTCTTCAAATCTTGAGGTTCTGATTTCTATGTGATCAAATTTATTTTTGATGCTTTCAACTCCATTTAAAATATGATTTATTGAGCTTTTCCCTTCCTGGATTTCTGTTTGGTCACTTTTCAGAATCTCTCTTTGTTCATTGAAATGATCTCATACTTCCTGTATTTTTTCTCTTAGTTCATTTCTTACATCCTTTTTTAGATCCTTGAATATTTTACCTATGAATTTTCTAAAAAATTTTTTCTTGCATTTTCTCCACTATATTCTCAATAGGATCAGTTTTTGATATTTGTTGGCTGTTTGGTATGGTTTTATCCCCTTGCTCTTCCACAATATATTTATGTTTACTCATATGTTCAAATGATTATCAACTTGTATGCAAGGAAGATTGAGTGAGCTTCTTTCTCTTAAGTGTCCCAGGCTGGGTCAATATCCAAGTGTTGATTCTTCTCACTCAACATATATGCTCTGCTTTCCTCAGTATCAGCACCACTTGAAGAGAAGATACTAAATTCATTAACTGCAATCACTCCAAAGCAAAGCCATATAATAATAAATAAATCTTGGTGGGGAGGACTTGTTGAAGACCTTCTTCAAGTTCTTCTAATCTAGATATAAACTATAGTAATGTTCTGGGATAGGTTGAGAAATTAGTTATTAAAGATAGTAAAATCACTATTACACTATATAGAATCTGAAAATGTGAGGATAGAAAAAGGAAGAAGAGAGAATAGAAAAGAATAGTACAAACTGAAGTAAAAAGAAAAAAAGAGAGGGATGATAAGGGGGATTTGAGGAATAATCAGGTAATGCAAAAAGGAGAAAAGGGACTAAGAGGAGCAAGTATAAACCTGAGCTAGGAAATCAAAGACAAAATGATTTCAGTTATTGCTTGAAGATATTAGAAGAAATAGAATCAAATGGGTAGAGGGTACAGTATTAAATGACAAGGGAGCATCTACCAATCCAATACAAAAAGTGTCATCTATAATATGTAAATTGACTTTAGAACTACTGATGATAATCCATGTTAAATTAGAGAGATTTCTCATTCAATCTTCCTAATTTAAATTTCATCAGGGTTTGCAACATTTAGTAAATGCCCACTATTCTTTGGTTTTACTTCTTTGTTTTCCTGGGTGTGGAGGTAGTGATCACTTCTGATATGATTCAGGGAGACCTCTTTGTTGGTTGGTATGTCTGGGCACCTACTACCTTTCTGTTGGATCAGAGAAGATCATTCCTAATTGTGATTTATCAGTCAAGCTATTCCCTTTTAGGAGACATAGTTCTGTGTACCCTCCTGAGGGAAAGTTGTGTGTATCCAGGGCTATCAAATCCACTGTGAGTTCCTATGTGTATATTTTGTAGTGTGTGTCGTGTGGTGGTCTAAGGTAGAGGTATTATTGTCTATGTGATGTGAAACTGGATGGCTCTTAGAGTTGCTGCTCCCACTAAAATGCACAGGTTTGCAGGTCAGTAGGTTTGTATCTAGCACACTTGTTGGTGTTGGCTTCCATTGGGTGCTCCTCTGTAAGCCCCTTTGTGGGGTATACCCCTTTGTGGGGTATTGTGTGTTCATGAGTTTCTTTGAGGTTCTGCTTGGAGTTATCTTCAGGAATTGTCATCTATGGGTTTTTGCATCTGAATAAGAATTGAGTTAACTGGAAATTCTGGATCACCTAGAGGAGCTGGAACACAGGAGCTACTTTCCTTGTTGCCCTGCTTTTCTCACCAGTCAGTTCTTATTTATCACCCAGGGACCACAGTCTGAATGCTTGAAGGTTACTATGGTGAGTTTGCTGGCTGTTTTTATTGGGTGCACGGACACAGTGTGCAGAGCTCAGGGTTGTCATGCTGAGTGCTGTGGGATACTCTTCTCCCCTACCCCTCTAAAGGGGCTTGTTGGCTGTCTGCAAGTGTGGGACCTGTAAATGCAGATTCCGTGTGGGTGGTCTGTGGTGAAGAAGCCTCTATCCTGGCTGGTGCAGATCACTGGAGTACCATCCCCATGACTGAGATACAGTGTCAGTTGATCTGTCAGCATCTGAGCTCCTACTGCCAGTGGTTGTGAATCATGGATGCTCACTTCCCTCTGTTGAGACTTCTAAAGAGTGATGCTAAGTACTTGGTGACTGTGTAGAACTGTGGGGACTGTGGGTGCAAGATCTGTGGGTAGCCTGTTGCACAGAAACTTTCACACTGTCTGCAATGGCTCACTATGGTTTTACCTGTCACCTTGATAGGTAGAATGTCATTTGACCCATCTTTGATAAACTTCTGCAGAGACTGTGGGGAGCATTGGGTTGGAGTTAGCACTCCCCAGGAGTGATTAGTTCTCAGGTTACTTCCAATCCATTTTGCTCATCCTCAATTGGTGGGGAGGTAAATTTCCACTAGCAACAATCCCTCTATAAATTTTTCTATGGGGATTACTGAACTAACCCATTTTGGGAGCATTTTCCTAGTTTTATTTGTTACTATCTGAAGATGGGGAAAGCTGTACTGATTTAATTTCTTATTGGAAGGCTGGCCAGCTCTGGATGCTACAAAATTTTTGTCCTGCCTGCCACAGTTTTCAACCCACAATTTGGTCTAACCTGTATGATTTCCTTCTCTGTTTTTGCTGGCCCTGTCCTGTTTTAACTTTTGTCTGCTTTTCTTTGCAGCTGTTGTTTTGGAAATAAACCTATGGGCTTTTCCGCTCCTGTTTTGTTTTCTCTGTTACCCTCCCCCAAGACCCTACCCTGTTCAACATTTTTACTTGAGATTTTTTTGATGAGAATGCATAAGATTTTTTATAGGAAAGTAATATTGACAACAGAAACTATGATTAATTTTATTTCCAAAAGCACAGTAGTTAGTCTTATCAGTCTCAGCATAGTAGATAGTTCCTTAGTTCATATTCCCTAACCTTGTATATGGTGAAGAAATCTTTCCCTATCTTCAGTTCCTGGCATAGTACCAGGGTTGGACCTCTGGTACCATCCCAGTAATTGCAGATCATCATCAAGTGTCTCGAAATTCCCTCAAGAAGTTCTTGGCAGAATCTGCAGAATCTTTATATTTTCCTACATGTTAACTAAAGAAAAGCTCCCATGAGCTGCTTCTGTCTGGCTCTTAGCTTTTGGTTTCATTTATCTGCAAGGATAAGCAGACAATCATGTTTTAAATTATAACTCTGCTTGCTTTGGATGAATGACTTCATGTACCCTATTTGCCTACTGTGTAAACATTAAATGTGAAAATCTATATAATTATGGCCACCATATTTCAGGTGCAGAGCTGTGGCTGCTATTTTGCATTTTCTCCAAAGGATAACCCTTACTCAGTCATCACTTCCTTCTAGTCTATATTTCTGAACACTGCCTTACTTTTTGCCAGGAGGTCATTTGTGTTTGCCTCAGACCCAGTCCCAAGATGTCTATTGCTCCATTGTGGTGAAATCCCTGGATCTATTTCTAGATAATGTAGTTTGGGGGACAATATGCTATGGGATCAATGTATGCATATAGATTGCTGTTTATTTGCCTGCTAAAGAGGTATAATTATAGTGTACAAAGAATTAGGAAGGGCTTAGTAATCAAAAGCCAATTAAGGAATATAGAACAGAATAATTATAATTCAGATTCTGTAGGAAGAAAGAGAATCTAAAAGTCCCTATCTCAATACTATTGTATATTAGTATGTGCACTATTGTATATCAAAATATTTCACACCCTTTGTATTAGTTACAATAACTTCATGAGGTAAGAAGGAATGATATGATTCTCACTTCATAGGCTGAGAGAATTCAATAGGTTTAATAATAACCCAAACTGGTTCCAAGAGATCTGAATTCTGTGTCAGCTTCTTATGAAGTTAGCTGTTCTTGCAAATCACTTGTTTTCTTTTAGGTGCTCAGTGTTATCATTGTAAAGAGAAGAACAAGACTTAATTACTTTTTTTTTCTTTTTTCTTTTTTTTTTTTTTTTGGTAGTGGAGATTGAACCCAGAGGTTCTTTACCACTGAGCTACACCACGTGCTCATTTTGTTTTATTATTTTTTTTTATTTTGAGACAGGGTTTCACTAAGTTGCTTAGGGTCTCACTAAGTTGCTGAGGTTGGCCTCAAATTTGCCATTCTCCTATCTCAGCCTCCCAAGTTCACTGGGATTACAGTCATGCATCACTATACCTACCAAGAACAGGACTTCTTTACCATCTGTTCCATACATGACAGTATGAGATACTATATCTTAGCTAATATTAAAAAAATGGTAGAGCTGGGATAAGAATTCTGTTCTCTAATTCGAGGAATCTCTAATGCATCCCTTGGCTCAAGACACTTTTCAGGGGTCTGAATTCATAGCAATGTTTATTTGGTTATAATATGACATCTCAGCAGATACATGAAAAAGATGGAAAAAGAAGATGAGAGAATTACAAAGTCTTAAAATATTCTCATCTTCCCTCCAAGACAGGAGCAGATCATCAGGATATTGAGTAAAGAAGAATGAAAATTAAAAAAAAATGACTATGGCACAAGTATAAATTATACATATGATTTGTTAATGAGCTCTTACCCTACCATCAGACCCCAGTATCTTTGTTCTCCAAACAGATTGGCATATGAGGTAAGCTAAACAGAGTTTGACAGAAAACCTGAAGTGAAGACAACATAAGATGTAAAATGCACAACTGCAATAAGACATAAACAACCCTGTTCTTTACAGTTATAGGAGTTTTTTGAATTTTCTATATTGTGAGAAAAATATTGGAGATCCAGTGACAGGGGATCTTAACCTGTAAGACATGTGATAAGGAAAGAAATAGAATTAATGAATAAATGTAATAAAAATACATTATTATTTTTGTGTATACAGAAGAATATAAATGTTCATAGTCCTATAAAAAAGTGATTTTATAGTAAAAAATATAGGACTGGAGGAGTACAAATAAATGAGACTATTCAAGTACATAAATATTATATTATTTCATAGATTTTTTTGTTAATGGCAGTTTTATTTTTAAAATTCATTTCTCATGATTACTGATTATAAATACTCAGATACATATGTGCTTGTAGTTATTGTTTCATATAAAAGAGGGTCAATAAATTCAGCATCAGGCCACTTAAAACACTGCAACATTCCTCCTATGATCCTAGCACCACATGGAAATATGTATATTTCCTCTGTAGAGAATTGTTCCAAAAGTGCTGGTTGTTGAATGGAAAAGAGAACACTGTGAGAATTCAGTAACTAAATGTTAGGTAAGGAATAACAGAAAAATAGCATCCTCATCCTGTTGTAATAAGTAAGGTATCATGATTTTAGGAAAAGGAAAATATAAAAAATAATATATATGTGTATATATATATGTATATATATGTATACACACATATATAATTCTCTATTAGTGCATTTTTTAATGTTAATGAATGGGACAAAAATACCTTCATAAACTCTTTGTGCTTAGAGGTGAACAGATACCAGGACCTTGGAGAAGGAAGGAGCTAACTTGCATGAGACAAAGAGAAAGTAAACGTTAAGTTACCTTTGTTCCTCATTCTGAGCGGGAGCAGAAAATGGAGAGGAATTGCCAGAAAAGGAATGTATACACAGGAGAAATGAGAGGAAGGAAAAATAAAGAGAAATACTGGATTAGGTGGAAAATGACAATGAAATTCTCCAATAATGTGGAAGCTGAGAACTATTTTAACACTGACATTACATTCTGTTCTGGTTTTTGGAATATCACAAAGTGTTCTGTCCTTCAGCCATCCACCCCAATCCTGAAATCCCAGTCATGAAATATCAGTGAATTCTAATCTATTCTAGGCATTGTAAAAATCTTTCCCCCCCATTTGAATAAAAATCTTGCCAAATATTATATATAGACAAAAAGAGATAATTCAACAAGGAAGTGGGAAGTTGAGAGGATGAAAAGGGCATGAGAATATAAAAGCTGAGACCTGACAGAAATTTTAGAGCAAGATAAAGATTTCTTCAGGACACTGAGTTTGAGACTCTTTCCAGATGTTGACAGGAAGAAAACAGGCTGAGTTGTCTCCATAATTCATCAGTCTTCCATGGCATCCTCCTGGTTACAGGAAAAAGCAGAGAAAGAAAGGCAAAGAAGAAGGACGAGAAAATAGGGAACCAGAAGAAAAGAAGAAAGGAAGGAGAAAAAGAAATAGAAAAATTAGTAAAGAAAAAGAACAAAAGAAGATAAAGTAGGAAAGTTATTTATTGCTACAGGAAGGTACCTTAAACTCTGAGGTCCAGTCGTGTCCATCTACCGCTAAGACAATTTCTGGAAGCCCTGCCTCACTTGGGGTGGCCACAAGAAGAGGACCAAAGGGCAAAGTACATGTTGACGTGAACTTCAAAGGAAAAATTGGTATTTGAGTATGAATCTCAGCATCTTTGAAACAGCACAAACTACATTCGATTTGAGTTTAACAGGGACTAGAAAAGTCAGCAATTTTCACATAAAAAATGAAAGGTGAGAAGGAAGGTCCAACTTAAAAAATATAGTGGAATGATACTTCTGTGAGTAAGTTAAAGGTGCAGAAAAATGATGATGCTGTTGGAGTTTTCAGAGGGCATCGAGACAATAAGTAGCTATGGGATTTGAAAATAGTTCATTTTTGGAAGATTACTCTGACAATAGTGTTCAATGGACTGAAATTGACTGGTAGTATAAGGCTTTAAACATAGTTCAACTGGGAATTATAAAAAAGTCTGAAGAACAGCAAAGATGGATGAAAAAATGGATGAAGAGAAATATAACTGAAATTTGAAATATAAGGTTGCTGAAATCTGGAGCTAATTGTGAAAATCAAACAGAGGAAGAGTTGGGAATTATCTTTTAAATACATGGCTTGATCAAGTTTGGCAATTTTGCAATCTTTCTTTGCCAGCAGGGAAATACAGAAGATCGAGTCAGTGAGTAAACTTGTCTCTAAATGCCATGGTCTCCTTTAGAAACTGGCCAGTGTCTCAAGATGAAAGGTCCTTCAGGAAAACATTTCCACACCTAAAGTCAGACTTCCTGGTCTTCTCAATTTCACTGGTATTCATCTCTTCACTATTTCTGCCCCATAGTCTCATGATCACACCCTGAATGTTGCCCATATCCTAAATCATGCCATTTCTAACATCCTCAACTATACCAAACACTTCGTGTATAACACAATATACCTACAGATAAGTTCCCCCTTCTATGACTGTAAAAGTAGCTGTATCCTTCCCTTTCAATAAATTCTATATAAGAATTTGTGATTATTTTATTCAAAATCAGGTCCTCCCTTCTGGAAAATAAATTCCTGGGGTAACTCAGGGTCTTGAGGAAGCCCTTTAGTACGAACCTGGCACATTCTAGCTAAATGATATTTGCCAATGTTGACTGACTCTCAAACTGTATTTGAAAAAAATAAATCCAGGAGCTTAAATTTATCTTATACACGGATCCATTTAGTTACTCCTTTTTTTCCTTTCTTAAAGAAAAATCTGTTTGCTTTGGATAAATCATTGACTCCATATCTCATTTATGTCATGTATTAAATGTATATAATGTTAGCTTACATATCTCAAGTACTTTTTTTGGAATCCAAATAGATCATTTAAAATTTCTAAAAAAAAGTGAATGAGATATTGTAAGTAAAAGAAAACAAGTTTAGGTGGCAAAAAAATTATGCATATGCTTGCTCTCACTATATATTGCCAAGGACATAAGCTCATTGATCTTTTTTTATAGCAATATGTAATTCAAGCTCCTGGTTTATTTGCTTTAGATAAGAAGGCATAAATTTATTTTTCATTTACACTCCAGCAAGTAAGTTGTGAGTTCTGAGTACAAATAGAGCAAAATGTGTGTTGATTTCCAGTCTCTAGAAACTGGCATTTCTATTATTTCCCAGTCCAGAGATTTTTAATTCACAGTGTTTCACATTAATGTGAGACTTGCTATAGGGTTCTTTCTTAAAACATTGGATGCCTTCAGGAAAAGTTAGCTCTCTAGCTTTCTGAAGTATTATTCATTTGCAGCATTCAAAACAGAGAACAATGGATATAGCAGAATGGAGACCCACCCAGAGGCAACATGTCTTAATTCTGTAATATCAGAAATACATGACTAACTGGCTTCCTTGCTTACTTAGGGTTGCACAGCAATTTTTTAAGGTACTTATGAGAATTATTTTTCCAGATCACCCACATTTTGTGTATAAGCAAATGGAGTTTGCTTCCATTGTTCTAGGAATATGAAATCAAATTGTGCTTCAAGTTACCTATTGAGAATAACATTGCATTATTGTATGTGAAAACAGTATACATATTACTACACAAAGTGAGTCCCATGGACATATTGAAGTTTATAAATTCATTCTACATACAATAGCTCATTTTAGTCTCAAAACAAGCTTGTGAATTAAGCAGAGCTGCAATTGTGATATCTTTGTAAGAGATTGGCTTACAATAAGTTGAATATATGGTTGGGTACAACTACAGATGTTTGGAATTAACTAGAATCTGTCAATAAACAGTTCTGTTAAAGCACTGACAATCATCCAAGGGTGTGATTTGAATTGTGTAATCAGAGTAGGTGTTTTTGTGATGCACAACATGATATTTTGCCATGGTATTGATGGATTTGTGATTACTTCTAATTAACTGTCTTTTGTATGTTTTCATCCCTTCAAATATACATCAAATATATTGTCTGCAATTAATGAAAAAAAAGGTTGCATCTGCTGGTGTTAAAAATGAAAGTGAATATTTGGATTAGACAATACTGGATATAAAAAACAATGCAATCACTTTCTAGCTTTGTGTTCTTTGAAAAGTTACCTTTTGACTGAGATTTTAATTCTTTATTCTTAAATTGGCAATAACAAACCTTTACTCTTTTTTAAAATTTTTATTTTATTTGTTCTAATTAGTTGTACATGACAGTAGTGTGCATTTATACATTTGATAGATCACATATAAATGGAGTGTAATCTCTCATGTTTCTGATTATACATATTGGAGGATCACATTGGTCATGCCTCCTTCCCCTCCCTTCACTCCCCTCTACCTCATCCAAAGTAACTCTTCCCTATCCACCCCCCACCTTATTGTGAATTAGCATCCACATATCACAGCAAACAGTAGGTCTTTGGTTTTTGGGTTTGGTTTATTTCACTTAGCATGATACTCTCTAACTCCATTCATGTCAGTATGTCATAATTACACCACTATGAGAAGAAAGCTTTATCCATTCATCTGTTGAAGGGCATCTAGGGCATATGGAACCAACCTAGATGCCCTTCAACAGATGAATGGATAAAGCTTTCTTCTCATAGTGGTGTATTCGTGAGATTTTTCACTGCTGTGACCAGAAGACCTTACAAGAACAAGTTTAGAGAAAGATAAGTATTTGGGAACTCACGGTTTCAGGGGTCAGTCCTTAGATGTCTGACTCCATTCCTCAGGGCCTGGGATGAGGCAAAACATCGTGGGTAGAAGAGTATGGTGGAGGAAAGCAGCTGAGAACATGATGCCAGGAAGCAGAGAGATATGAAGCTCAGCTCACCAAATACAAACCCCAAAGGCATGCTCTCACTGACCTACCTCTTCCAGACTCTAGCTACCCACAGTCACCACCCAATTAACCCCTATCAGAGGATTAACTCACTGATTTGGGTAAGGCTCATAATCCAATCATTTTACCTTTCAGCCTTTTTCTTTCATTGCCTCACACATAAGTTTTTGGGGGACACCTCACATTTAAAATATAACAGGTGGTTATCAATATTAAGGGAAATAGAGTGTAGCTGTTTTACTAAAGTAACATACACAGGTAACAAAATGGCATTATTTTTCTCCTCTGCTCTCCCCACTTGAGAGAACAGTGGGAATGAGTCACAGGGCATTCATTATACATGCATGTCTAAAGTGTCTCCCCCTGCATTACCTTAATATTATGCAACTCTATCATACATGGAAATATAACATAGTGCAAACTTCAAGGAGAAGTTCTATAGTAAAGAACCAAAATATCAATTACATCATCCAATTAATATTCCAGGTGAATTGGAGAGAACCTGTGTTATTGTGCTGAACTATAAATACTGCAACTTCTGTAAGACTACTGGGAATGGTGGTGAAGCATTCTATTTCTGTAGTTCAGAAAGATTTGCTTTTTTTCATATGATGATAGGTAGATGTTGTTATCTATGGAGTAATTCAACAACTAGTTGAATTTTAATGAAACATTTCAAATTTGTCCATTTCAACTGAATTTATGCGAAACTACATAACATTTCATGAAAATTGTTACGTATTAATCTAAAAGATTTGGACATTAGCGGGCACAGTGGGACATGCCTTTCATCCCAGTGGCTTGGGAGACTGAGGCAGAAGGATTGTGAATTCAAAGCCAGCCTCAGCAATGTAGCCAGGTGCTAAGCAACTCAGTGAGACCCTGTCTCTAAATAAAATACAAAAGTGGGCTGGGGATGTGGTTCAGTGGTTAAGAGCCCTGAAGTTCAATCCCTGGTACCACAAACAAACAAACAAACAAACAAACAAAAAACAAAAAAAAACTATTTGACATTAATTAATAAATAACAATAGTCACTTTTTAAGCATAGATTAAAGATGTATTTTTGAAAGATATGGTAAAGATGGTTAAGAAAAACTACTGAATATCTGAAACTAGATCATTTTACATATTTGAGAACATATTTACAAAGTGTAGACTGTCACTTTTTTGCAAGTTCCCTAACATATACACTTTTGGTGATGATTTATTTAAATAAAACCAGTCCCCAAGAACAAGGTTAAAATTTCAGTTACCATGATATATTAACTATGAATAAATGGAAAAAGTACAAACATAACTGCTATAGTGCTTTAGTCCACAATCACTTTGTAATTAACAGATTCTCATCATGATAAATGATCAATTGCATCACTGTTTTCAGAGTCTGTTGGTGCTTGATCAATGTGCATCTGTTATTTATTATCCACACTGACAGCAAAGTATGTGTTGTCACCTTGTCTACTGGGGTTAAGCTTGTTAATATTTAACAATGGAAAAAGGGAATTAGTAAAGGTGAAAGTACAGTGAGAAAGGAAAACGGAAAGTGATGGAAGGGAAATATGAATAAAATGTAAACTGAAATTGTAAAAGGAATAACTGTTTGTGGGAATGTTAACAATATCTGACGTTCCAGAGACTATATACTATATATAAGTCAGAAGAAC
Source organism: Glaucomys volans (assembly GCA_020662805.1). NCBI lineage: Eukaryota > Metazoa > Chordata > Mammalia > Rodentia > Sciuridae > Glaucomys > Glaucomys volans. The sequence goes on along the minus strand of JAJEJO010005783.1, from coordinate 99,749 downwards.
TTAGCCAAGGCCAACTTGTTAATGTAAACGTGGAAAGCATTTCTAATGTAAAAGATGTCACAGAGAAAGTGATAAAAACGTAAAGGAAAAGATAAAAAGACTCTAAAATTTTTTATGACATTGGAAGTATAAGAAGTTAAATATTAGAAGGTGATCCAGACTTAAGAGAATGACACTTTACCAAGGCAGAGAAGATACTTGCACTTTTTTAAGATTAATAACAGGAAGCCAAGTGATATTCAAAAATCTCAAGGCTTATTTGTCAATAAGTAGTTCTAATGTGTTCAATTACAATGTACAAAATATTAGTTTTACTATTTTTTAATTTTCTTATACATTTACAACTGTTTTACTATATCTGCAAAAAGTAAAGATCATGGATAATCAGAATGTTTCTCATTGGTTAATATAATGCCCTTGTCTGATTTCAGGTTGCAGGGGCATTTTAGCCCCATGCTATTGTGCAAAATTAAGACGGCCTGTAATTAAGACATTAAAAATTATAAAATTAAACTTGTAGGTTTCACATTTTAGATGAAAGAGATGACTGACTCAGGGGAATTTCTTTTTCTTCCAAAGGGCATGAGAAAACCTAAATATGCACTTGCATATCTTCATGTGCTTTCATCTCCTCGGGGTTATCCACTGGTGTAGTAGAGGCAGGAATACAAATGTAATTTTTCTTTCTATCTAAATTATGTAGGTTAGAAATATGAATGAGCTTTTATCTGTGAATGTGGTCGTTTCTATTTTAAGTTTTCTCACATCTTAGAGCTCAACCTTTTAGCACCATGGATGTCCCAAGTGCAGTTGAATATCTAAGGAAATGAAAGTTGACATAAATAGGGCTGACTAATTTTGAAGGTTCAAGGCCTTTCATAGAACCTACTGATCTGAAGTGTTTCCTTCTCTTTAGTCCAAGTCCATTGATTCGAGTTTTTCTTGGATGGCAGGAAAATCGAAGTGAGTCATTTTCTTGTGGAAGTCTGGTAGGTTTGTTTGAAGTGTCTGGTACATGTGTGGGGATAGCAGCTTTTCTACACCCTCCTTTTCATGACTATCTGTTCCCATCATGCTTTTCTGGGTTTACCCTAATACCTGGATCTCAAAGTTCACTGGACCATTTTAACCATTTTTTAAAGGCTTGTCAAAACAGGGAAAGATGAGGTTAAAGTTCACATGATTTTTTTGATGGTATAATTTTAAAAATATTTGCGTCTCATACCCTAAGGAACTCATAAGTAATCTGATATATCCCTGAGTTGTTATGTTTTCAATAGAAAGAGACGCAGGCAAATCATAGTTTGATGATTGTTTCCATGACCTGTATTAAGTCAAAAAAGTAACTGACACATAACAATCAAATTTAAATGATTCAAAACATTAAAAGCTTTTTTTAATTGAATTTGGAGTCTAATGTGTCCTTAAGGATTGAGAGGAGTTGGGATGAGGTTCTGCCATATGTAGTCAATTAGTTTCCAGTGTCTATTGCTCTGAGGGCACGGTCCCCTGTGTTAACAGATGATACACCAAGAAAAGGAGAAAAACTCGAATCAATGGACTTGGACTAAAGAGAAGGAAACGCACGAAGGAGGCGCACCTATTCCTCATTGCCTTGGCCTGTAAGTAACCTACCTCACTTCCAGTCATATTCTTTTTTTTTTTTTTTTATTTACTTATTGATTCATTGAACACAAATGGAGTACAGCTATTGTTTCACTGGTTGTACACAAAGTAGAGTCACACCATCTGTGCATTCATGCATGTACACAGGGCAATGGTATCTGTCACACATTCTGTTATTAATTTTACCCCCCACCCGCCCCCACCCCTCCCTTCCCTCTATGCTAGCTATCTTTCCTCCATTCTTGCCATCTTTCCCCCCCACATTATGCATCATCATTCATTTATCAGAGAGACCATTCGGCTTTTGGATTTTGGGGATTGGCTGATCTCACTTAGCATAACAGTTTCCAACATCATCCATTTACCTACAAATACCATAATTTTATTCTTCTTTATGGCTGAGTAATATTCTATTAGTGAAATGCATCATGTATACATCCTTCATCTAAGGGTGAGAGTCAATCAATTGATATACCCAGAAAAGAGTGGTGGGGGGGGCTGGATATTGGTGAACATTCACTTCTTTATATGGCCCTTTTCATATCCAGACCATAGAAAAGCAAACACAGACTGAGGGTCAACCACACCATTTGGGTGGTCAAGTGTAAAATGAAAATTAAGGACTCCTTGTTAACAGCAAGAAATAGAAATAGGGATCCTTCTGTTATAAGGTGTTCATTAGACATTTTTATATTTCAAATTACAAAAAATATAAAAACATTTTTCTTTCTTCACCCACTCTATCTTGAATACCATGTGTTTGTTTCTTAATTTTTAATTTGCCATTTCATGTCTTCCTCTTTGGGGCATTGAGATACTTTTTGGGCTTAAATAGAGCCTCGCAGGCGTGCAGAGCTTTGGTCCAGATATCAGTTGCGTGCATGACTCAATAGCTGCTGATACCCTGTCCTGCAACTGCTGAGCCAATGTACCTTGATGGCCATGGGTGGAGAGGTCAATATCCCTTCCTGTCAGCCTGTCACCCCAACTGCTGGCAGATAAGTGACCCTCAAAGGATTGCATCCAAGGATATGCTTGGTACCTGTATCTGGGGTGAGCTGTATTCTTATGTCCATCGAGTCCTTCATTCAACAACAGTGGGTCTGCCCAACTGGTGTGGATAGAGTGTCATCCTCAGGCTCTATGGAATGTGCCTGCCCAACCTGGAGTTTCCTCATGACTTTCCCAGGTTGTTGCTAGGGGTGAATGAATAAAGTGGAATTCAGCCTTCTCAAGAAAACAGAACCCAATCTCTATTTCAGAGGAGTTATAGCAATCCTGGGGCAGAGGAGGATACAGTGAGGCTAGGAGAACACAGACTCCAGGGAGTGTCATTGTTTGAGAATCTGTGCTGGGGAGACAGGGAGGTGGTAAGAGATGGTCTTATCCCTAAGTCATGATTGCAAGTCAATGTTCTATTGTCCCATTGGATTTACCTACAAAATACAAATTTGTTGACAATATCCTTGATAGTTTCAAGACAACAACTGTGAAGTATTAATGCTCTAAATGAGGTCCCTGTTCAACTCCACCAGTTATACACCCACAAAATCTGCCATGAACAAACCACATTTTTTTTCCATCCCAGGCTCCCGCAAAGATGTTGTCATTGGATAGCCTTAAGGTGCCCCCTCCTGTGCCCTGCATCACCCTGTTGTGTCTGTATGGAGGAGGTAGGTTCTGCAAGCCTTTTAACATGGGTGCCCTTTCAAAATCAATAATTTTGAACATTTTGCCCAAGATTTTGATAGGGTAATTTCTTCTTTCTGGAATTATATTTTTTCCAAAATATTTTTTCCAAATTTATGGGGTAAAATACTTTAAGGAATTATTTCTAAGTTATTTCCAACAAAAGGTCTTCCATGAACACTCCAGATGGAAAGGGCTCTCACTTCCTTTTATTGGGTGATTTCCTACAAGTGGCAGCGTACATATAAAAATCACCTTGGGGAATTTTCAAAACTCTCTTTTATTACCCTCATTCTGTACACTGAAAAATTTCATAAGAACAGGTATATGTAGGTTGAAAATTTGATTTTTCTGAAACAACATTGTCCCAACCTCCATTGCAGTCTAGACTTTAATGACTATCCTTTACGCAGACACCTTTTTAAAATCTATTATGGCCTACTTTACCTATTACATTTGTGCACATGACAGTCTCTTCTGGATTGAACACAATTTCCCCTCAAAGAAGGTCTTATGTATCTATATTTTCCCATAATGCATATACCCTTATCTAGCACATATTGGGTACTCAATAATTGTTTATGATTTGAGTCAGTAAATTTAGATTAATATAAATTTTGGTATATAGAATCTCAAAAAGAAGTGCACATATAAGAACTTAACCATAACTGGCCACGTCAAATTCCTTTGTTTTAGGGTGACTGTATATCCTTACATCATGTCTGAAATAAAATGAGTCTTTCTCTTTGGAGGAAAAAAAAAAAACAGCATGAACATCAATATTTTGGGAGTTTGGCTCTCTTTGCAACTTGAATCCTCTAACAAGGTATAATACCTGGATGTCATGGGCCTTCTGTGTGCCCTTAATTTTCTTTTTCTTAATGTGGTCATTCTATCTCTCTGACCATTTTCTGTTTGCTTTCATGGGCTAGAAAAGGTTATGGTACACTGTCTAAAATGGTAATCTCAAAGTTGTAGGGATCCCCAAAGTCAGATTGTATAAATGTTTGCACATATTCTTAACTCAGAGTACTCAGACCATTGAGTGTGTTGTCTGCCTTGGAAATAGTAAAGTTCCTGGGGTTAGCACCAGCTCCCATGGCTCCAATAAAAACCAGGTTGCTTCTTCACTTTCCATCGCATTATGATCAAATAGCATCCATCAAGGGAAGCTTTGGACTGATACTGCTTTGCCTTTTAATTCATTGACTAAAATATGCACGAGTGAGGAACTTTTAGAAATACAAGATGATTTTGACAAAGAATTGCTCAAAATGATAAATTATAACACATTGCTGTAAAGTTGGAAGTTATTATTAGAATATCAAGGTGATTCAGCCAAGTTAGTTCTCAGTCATTATCAAATGCCATGTCCTTAGCAGGAGTAATTGCTATTATTTTTCTGCTGATTCAAGGTTCATCACAACTCACTAACACTGTGAAACATTATTTCATTAACTCCATCTGACCTTGACCACATCCCTGCATCCCTTTCCTTGTGATATTTCAAGCTTCTTTTTTTGCCTACTTAAAATATTTTGCATTCATTTGTAATATAAAATAATGTAACTCAATACCACATGATTTGACATATAACATATGTAGTTTGGCTATCATTTATTATATAACTGGCACTAAGTGTTTTACACAAATTAAACCATTCAATCATCTTAACAGATTGTTGGTATTATTACTATATTATATGTGAGGAATGTGAGGATCTTAAGGTTTATTATTTGTTTTGTTTTTTTAGAGTGTAACCATCAAGGCATATTCCAGAAAAACACAAAGGACCTACTAAACCATAAATTCTCAAGATAAGGCCAAGCAATCTACATTTGTGTAGTTCATTGAGTGGTTCAACATAAGAATAGTAAAATCCAAAATATATTTTAAGTGTGTGTTTAGTCTCCTCAACTAGACATTTCTCAAAGAAAAGGAACACACTTTTATCTACTCCCAACTTCTCAATTACTACTAAGAGATGTTGTATAGTATGAGACAATTCATTGTAAAGGAAAAAGTATGGTTTTGGGAGGAAGGTAAATACAAAATTCTCATTTTTTGTTGTTGTTGTTACTGTAAAGGAGAAGATCAGGTTAAGTCAAATGCAACTATTTGGGGATCAATGAGACATGTTTTACAAAGATATCTTACATTTGCATTCCATGAATTGAATACTAAAAATAAAATCCAACTACTGAGTTAATAATGCCTATAATTAGTCCTATGTAATCAAATTTGGAACTTGCCACTTATAAATCATTTTCACATGCTTTGCTATGTCCTTTTATCTTTTCTTCTTCTTTTTCTATCTCGAAACTTTTACTATAGATAGAAATACATGATTCATATACCAATAACTGTCTTATTAGCCAACAGAAGGTAGTGAGGGGTAGGTGAAAGGTCAGAAATGTGGTGGCAGTGCAGATTAGGGGTGACAACTTTGAAAATGAAATTCTGTGTGCTTCATCAGTAGGGTACCCAAGTCCTTTTGAAAACCAGTGCAGCAAAAGAATGAGACTAATAATGAGGAGAAGGGAACAGATGATCAGCAATCAGTTCCAAAATCTTTATTCAACCAGGCTCAGTGGAAAGGTGAGCAATTTTGGGTAACGGTCAAGAGAAGAGTTAGAATGTTCTTTTTGACCCTCGTGCCCTGGCCAAATACCATTGCCAGAAGATAGAAAAGTTTGAATTGTTCTCTATAAAGTTCTATTTTTGTTAGTAGAGTGATTCTAATAATGGATGCATATTGGAATCCCTTACAGAGCTTTAAAAACATTGATTCCTGGACCTCAACCTTAATTCTGGCTGAATTAGGCTGGAATTGAATAGGGAGGTTTATAAGTGTCCCATGATCAGAGTTTGCCTGTACGCCCGGATACCACTGTTGCGTATTTGTCCTTCCCTTGTATTTTGATTTCAGCCAAGAAGCAGAGCCACATCTTTGCATCCATACTTGCCAATACTGAGAAGGCCCTGGGAGTAGGTGATTCTTACCATCATTGACCTCATTACCACTTCTCTGAACTCACCTATTTTTCTCAGGGCTGGTCCTGGGATTCTTTACTTCCATTTGCACCTATTGCCTTTTGAGATGGCTCTTGCTGTAAATTTTTCAGTGACTTCAATAAATAAGTAAATAAAACATTTAAGCAAGAAAAAAGTATCTGATGGCGGATTTCAAGGACTGAAGAAGCAAATCTGTCATCCTCTTTCTCACTTGGATGGAACTTGTCCTAACCACATTAACAACTACTTTTGCCTGCAATCACAAAATGAAGAGATGGCCCCCTGATCTGCCATAATCTGCTGATGAATGCTTTAACAGGGGAATGAATTAAATAAATTCATTAGGGATCTGGGATGAAAGCCTTAGACGACGATTCTCAACTCTGCTGATATTAGATAACCTGAAGAGTTTAGAAAACTACCTATGTCACAGGGTGACCTTCACAGGTTCTGAGGTAATTTGCTATCTCCACGTCTGGACTTGGAGGTTTTTTTTTAATAAGCTCTTCAGATTATTTCAATATGCAGCTAACTTTGAGAACCAATGCTTTAATAAGAAACTAATTTAACATAAAGAGATTCAGTTTAACAAAATAGTAATTAAGGTAGGAGGAAGCCAGGAACAACTGATGTCAGTTGTGAGTATTTAGAAGGAAGAAAAATCGTTGCTAGGCAATGGTATAACCCAGTCTGGGAAAGGAATATTAGGGGGACTGAGAAGAGCAAGCAAAAGCCAGATGGAAAAAGTCACATATTATCAGAAACAATAGGGAATATTTCATTCCTAAATTGTGTGAGACTTTTAAGCCTGAGATGATTCTTAAAATTAGTGTGATTTGAGGAGAGTGATGTCTTCAGCTGTTATTATTCTTTTACTCATCTTTGTAAATGATGTTTTTGAAGACTTGGGTTGAGGGAGAAGGGTTCTGTGAGTAAAGATGAAAGAAGAGAACCTGCTGGTTTGTCATTTCTTCATTTTAGAGAAAAGAGATAAATTAGATAAAGCAATGCAAAACTTTAGCATGCACGCACACAAAACACAAATTTTAGAACCTAGATCTGTCTCATGTCCATAGTACTGTTTGTCTGATCTTAGGCACTTTAACTGTCTTTGTACTTAATGTTCTTATAACATATAAAACAAAGGTATAAATAAAGTAACATAGTTTTGCTGCAAGAATCCTATAATGCAAATAATGCAGAAGTTCTTTGTTTAGGAGAGCACATAGTAGGTTTTTAGCTAATTGTCTAAATCAATATGCAATATATTTTAATTATTCAATAAAACACTGTTTCCAGAGTACATTTGAGCATATTCTAGCACTCACTACTTAATTTTTCCAAAAATATTTATTAACATTAGATATTATTGTTTTACTTCCTGTCTTATAGGTCATGGAGAAGCACAAGAAGATACTCTTAAGGTAAAGAGGTTCATTTTTTCTCTTCCTAACAAGAAAGCTATGGTTTTGTGTAAAGGTCACTGAGGTGTGCTCAGACTTTGGTTCCATGGTAATCATTGTGAGGTGTGTCAGTGCTAGTTCTCCATCAGAAGAGTTTTGTTTCCTTCCACTTGGTGCTAACAACTAAAATGCCGAGTTTCTCTTGGAAGCTTTACCCTCAAACTTGCCCGTCTAGCTCTGTCATTGCCTAGATTCCTTCTCCAATACTTTAGATGTTCTAAGCCTACCCTTGTCCCTCAATAATGTGGCTAACTGGCTACAGTTTAAGTAACAAGGAACTTTTAGTGGAGAGAGTTTCTAATCCTTGAATATCCATTTCGATGTCAAGATTTCCACGACAAGATGTAGATTAGAAATCACTGAAGTTTCAATAGTGTAACATGAGCTTTGTGGTGAGTATGTTAGGGGGCCACTGGGGAGCTAGAAGCTTTGCTATGCCCCCCTCAACTATAGCATGCAGATAATCATGCCTTTGTTTCCTCATAAAAGCAACTCAGTTTTCCTCTCCAGGGCTACTTTTGATCATGTGCTATCTATAGTTATACCAAACAATTCTAAAATGCATCTAACTTAGTTATTCTTACATTTTTGACATATAAAAATTAACCATGTTCATGGTGTACCATGTGATATTTCAGTATATGTATACTTAGTGTGATGTTCAGATCAGGGTAAGCATATCTATCTCCCTGAACATGTATTCATTTTTGTTGGTGAAAACATTTAATGTCCTTTCTCATGGTTCTTTTTTGAAGTGTACAGCATATCATTGTTATCTCTAGTCACCTTACTCTGCAATGAAACACTGGTTATTTTTCGGTACTTTAGAATGGGCGTAGCGATGTAAAAGGGAAAACTTAGATTGAAACCTAGCTCATCTGCTTGGACATGGAGGACTTTAAGCAAGGTGGAAAGTCTTTAAGGAGTTAACTCACTCATGAATGAGTACACTTCTGAGGGGAGGCTTGCATTGCAGATCATAGACCAATGGCAAGCTTTGTCCCAGCACAAAGGCTCATGTACACCCAGAAATGGGTCACTCCCCATCCAGGTGTAGATATAAGAGCAATGTACTCCTCAATAACCAACCAGTTAGAGTGAAATTAATTCTGAATAAAATAGTCTTCAGCCAATTATTCTCTTAATAATGGTGAAGTATACAATATTTATTATGTGAAAAATGTTTCTCTAAATGCCTTTAGATGTCAACTTTTAAAATCTTGACATTGATTTTATGAAATGGGTAATAATATTTTTTCTTCATTTTATATCTGAGAAAAAAACTTACGTACAGAGAGAAGATACAGAACTTTCCCAAAGTCACTTAGTAAGATATTGGAAAAGCTAATATTCTAATTGGTAATTGAACCTGTGCTTTGTATAGATCAGTATTCTAGAATGCAATTTTAGTGTTATATGTATTTGAATGTATATATAATATTTAATTAAAATTACATTAGAACACAAATTTCTGGGTTTGATTAAATTCAAACTAAGCATTTAAAACTGTTTTTATAGTAGAATTGTGTCTTAGTCATCTTTTTCTCTGCTGTGACCAAACAACCTAATAAGAACAGAGGAGGGAAAGTTTATTTTGTGCTCATGATTTCAGAGGTTATTAGTCCATAGATGGGTGACTCTATTCTTTGGGTCCAGAGGTGAAGCAAACATCATGTTTGAAGTGTGTGGCAAAAGAAAGAGTTTGGAATCATGGCATTAAAGAGGAGAGAAATGGAAAGGGGAGAGGAAAAGGGAGAGCTCTCTTCAGGAAAACCAAATATAAACCCCAAAGTCACATCCCCAATGACCCACCTCTTCCAGCCACACCCTCCCTGCTCACAGTTACCACTCAGTCAGTCCCTATCAGGAATTCACTGATTGGGTTATGGTTCTCAAAACCCAATCATTTCATCTCTCAACCTTCTTTCATTGTTTCACAAATGAGCTTTGGGGGAACTTCACATATCTAAACCATAATAGAGTGTCATATACATTGAACATTGTTGATAGATTAAAAAATATCATATTTCAAATCTTTACATTGATGTTTCTACTGTCAAATGTCCTCCTAGTTACCAAATAATCAGAAAAATATGGTCAAAAGAGAATTTGGAAAGACAAATGATATTTCTCTAAGTCTTATAGTTACATAGCCACCCAAGGATTTATCCATTTAAACATCAGTTCCTGAAGGAAGAGGCAGGAAAATGTTTCATTGTAAGAATTAAAAGCTAGAACATAATTCCAAGGAAAGGAACCTATACTGAATTCCAGAAGTTAGGTTTCTTCTAAAAAGCAGCCCTTCCTAGCTCCAGGATTCTTTCCAAACCAACTGGATAACAGTGACCAATAAACCAAACTAAAGTCCATTTGCACCAAACTAATCAGATACAATAGTATGCAATTATCTTAATGTATTAAGAAACGAGGCTTCCATTTTATTTAATTAAAGTGCTCGGAATAGTGACATTTTGCTTAGAGAGAAGTCAAATCATAAGCATGTCCAGCTGTATAAAATTTAAAAACAAAACAAAAACCTAGAAAAAAAGTAAAATAATAATCTAAACAGCCCAAATGACATCTAGGTACCAAAGTGTCTTTGAAAATTTGATAAGGTTATTGATCAGATTCAACTCAATTTCCTCAACCTAAATGAGTTTCCTGCTTGCCTGTTACTATATCACATGCAATTAGTACAGTAAATTCTATACTACTAACATCAGAAATCTTATTTAATATGGTGCAATTGAAAGGATGGGTTATATACTAGGCAGAATAATCCCCCAAGACGCCCACACCCAAATCCCCAGAAACTACAAATCTATTAGTGGAATGAAGGTAGAAGATGGAATTAAATTTACTGATGAATTCATCATGAATTGTTCAGATAGGCCCAAAATAATCACTAGCATCCTTGAGTGGGTGGTTCCTTACTTACATGGTCTTCAAAAAGGAAACCAAAGAGGAGCATCAGAAAATAGGAAAGGGATTTGCTGGCTTCAATGATTAGAGAGGATCAAGATCCAAGAAGAGGGCAAGAAAAGAGCCTCCCCTAGAGTCTCTAGAGTGGGATGCAAACCTTGATTTTAGTCCAGTGAGACACATTTCCAACTTCTGGCCTTCAGAACTGCTAATAATACATTCTTTTGTAATTTGGTACAGAGAGAAATGAAACAAACACAAGTTATTTGGTTCATGAAAAATTCAGCTTGTGAGATTTGATTAACACCCGCATCTTTGAGGGGGGAGAGAGAGAGAGAGAGAGAGAGAGAGAGAAGAAACCAACATTTGAGGTTGATTGTTGTGCCATTTTTTATTCAGTTTGTACTCAGATCCTCTCCTCTCCCTTTTCCTGCTCCATTCAGTGGGGCGAGGTGGGTGACTGGGCAGGCTTAATTTCTCAGGCTTTTTTGTCAACTGCTTTACTACTAGATTCAGCCAGTGGGGTAGTAGTTTGCTAGTTTGGTCAGAAAGGCAGAAGGAAGGGAGATGACAGGGTATCTCTGCCCCTTCTCCTTTTATAGATCCCTGGAGGTGTGATGGGTCTTTGTGCCTCAGATAGAAATCTAGGGATATTCTTGGCAGCTTGAAAAAATGTGTCTGTGGTCCCATTCTGTGCTGATGGTCCTGGCTTTAGCTCTATTAGATGGCTCTTTACCTCCAAAACCACATTCTCTTCCCATCATCTTGCAGTCTCAGCAGTTGCATATCCCTGAGGAACTGCAATCTGATCTGACATTCTTAGAGTTATCTCACCACATGTTTTACCCAGTCTATTGGTTACATTCCCTCTATACAAATGCCTGGGGAGCTTCTGTTTTCCTCACTGGAACATACTCTATGTCATAAGCTCCCCAGCAGTATGAGGTTACACAGGTAACTTCATATATAATTCTAATAGCCACAGTTGTTGGTGAGCAAGCCTGTTTAGGATGGCTATCAGTCCTAGGGTCCATGGATAGGATTTATTCACTAATAAATCAGGGAACAGTATCCTGTATAACATGATAAGGATGAGGCTGATGGTAACACTGATGTTGTTCACTGTGGTCATGATTAGAGAACTGTAGACGTGGAAAACCATGATTGAATGATGGTTTTGAACAGGGCCTTTGTTACTGAAATAAGTCATGTCTGGGTAGACTGTCTGCCACTTAGTAACTCTGATCTTTGATGATTTCATCTTGGTTTTTGCAGCTATAATATGAGTACTGTGTACCCTAGAGGATATATTTGGAGAGGATATTGAGATACATAGAAAGAGTTGATATATTGGCACAGAGGAAGTTCTCAAGTTACAGCAATAGTGCTGATCTTTTAGAGTGAACCTCAGTATTAGTAAAGAATTCTGCCTTTCCTAAATATGATCATTCACTATTAAAAAATTAAATCCACTAACATTTACCAAGTATTTATTTATGTATTTTTTTTTCAGTTCTTTTCACTCATGTTCTAAAGCATTGCCCATCTAGCATAAGGGATTCCACATATTGGTTTTTCCTTGGTCTTGGGTTGCCCTGCTCAATCTGTCTGAAGGATTTCTCTTTGAAAATCCACATTTTAGGCTCCTTGGGCTACCTCATCACGAATTCTCAATACCAAGCTACCTGGCTGGACTTTTTCTTTCCTTTTTTTTTTTTTAACCCTTCTGTGTCCTGCACAGATGAAGGCACAACAGGAGTCACTTTACCTAAGGTTTGTGAGAACACTTAGCTGTTTGAGGACCATGGAATAATATTCTGCATGAAGAGAAAGACACTTCTCCCAGACACGGAGGACTACTGAAAAAATTGAACAAATTTTTGTTCCCCTTGTTCTATGAAACAATGAATACAACCATTTTCTGAAAATGAGTAGTGTTAATCATTGGATCATTAACCTTTACAATGTCAATGTGTTCTCCATATCAAATTCAGTTAAATGACTGCCAGAGGTAACAGTTAAGGGAACATTTCACATAGATGAACATATTAATGCTTTATTTAGTTCTAAATGCACTGTGAAGGATTTAGGTGAGAGCTAATCTATGTTAAAAAAAGCAAAGTACTAGAAAGAACAATTTCACAGCAAGAAAGTGGGAATTTGACAGATAAAATGTAGCCTGCCTTCCAGTCTTTCACAGTTCTTTGTTCCCTGCTTTTCATTGCATCTCATATTTCCCTTTCTCCCTTCCTTTCAATGAAGAACTCACACCAACCAAATTGTGAACAAAGTAGAGAAGAAAGGATTATGTCATGTGTGTACAAGTGTATGTGTGCATGTGTGTGTGTGTGTGTGTGTGTGTGTACACCCTGAATCCAGTTTGTGTGAGGCCATCTCCTGTTCTGAGTGGCAGCAATTTGTTTCTTGATACCTTCCAATCCCAGGCAGGAGAGTTACTTGTTTCCTAGCTCAGAATCATATTTTACACACTCATTTTCTTTGTCCTGTCACTCCATGGTTTCACATCATGTTGAAATTCATGAGTTTTAAGTTTAAGAGAGTTTTGCATTGTAAGAAGTTTGCTGGATTAGCTCCTTCCACTTAAGTTTAATAGGATTTGTGAAATAATTTCTGTTAATTTTAATTTCACACAAAGGGTCCAGATTGAAAATCAATGTGTTTACTAGTTTCCTATCAGTGTCTGAGCAGGATATTTGGAAAAAACTGATTAAATATATGTTAAACCTGCTTTTTACGTGGAGAAACATACTTTATATTGGAAAAACCAGCCACATTCATAGGAGGCAGCTTGATAATGAACTTGATGTCATTAAGACATACCAAGGCAGTAAAAGTTGTCAGTCCTCTAGAGCAGTTTTCACATGTCCCCATATGTGGACTCCAAATGGGCGTAACAGGATATAGATGCCCATGGGCTTTCCTCTTTCAAGAAAGAGAAGTAGAATAAAAGAACAGAAATTGTTTTTTTAATGAGTGATAATTTGAGACAGATTTAACTATATAATAGTAATTTGCACAATTGTGTTATCTAATTAACATTAGTACAAAAAAACCTCATGCCTCCAAATACTCAATATGTCCAATACCCCACAAGAATCTCTGCTCCAAGATCAAACAAACATCAACAACTTAAAGACTGGGATCTTGAGTGAGGCTTCAAAGATTTGCTTTTTCAGGTATCCATCATCTAAGCCTTTCACTGTGTGAATGCTATCAATCAACCACAACTTCTCCTGCCACATCCATATCACTCATGTTAGGCTGCTTCTATGGGATGCCAGATCAGCCCATCAGCTTCATCAAGCGGGTGAAAATATCTGTCAAACCAATCATTTCAAGCTATCTAGGCAAGACACCTCACCGATTAAATTAATATTTTACTCTTCAAAACACTGCACTGGTGTCATGAAGACACAGGCTTTGTGTCTTAGTTTTAACACCGCCATGCAAGGCTACTTAGAGCCACATTGCTATATAGGCAATTTGTCTTCAGCTTTTATCACTTTATAGTTTGTTCCCAATTGTCCTTCTGTAGGGACCCCTGGGGCTTCTGTTTCTTTTTTTTTTTTTTTTTTCTTTAAATTTTGTTTTCAGAATTAATTCTCCTTGTTAAAAAAGTTAAATTATATTGAACAACATTTACACAAGTTTACACACAACTGAAAGTTCTTAGTATGGCCTCCAGATGATAGCTTCCATTATGAATACCTTAATTTAAGATTTTTTTTTTTTTTTTTTTTTTTTTGTCTCAGAAACCAGAATGAGAGATATTTTACAGGACTAAGGAGCCTGTCTGGTGGCCCTGAAATCACTCCATGCATACAGTGGCAGATCTCATGCACCTTTAAAACCTCCCATTCTGGTAGGTTTATGTGATCTTATTTTTCATTTTGAGCATTGCCTCTGCAGAGCCCTAAACTTAGGAGTGTAAGTAGGTCTATAGAGGAGGAAAACAAAGAAAGGCTTGGAAAAAATATGTGATTGTCAATGCCTACATATCTAGCTAGTAACTGGGTCTAGAATTCAGACATTGTGGCCTCTATCCCAGATTTATTTCAATTATTTCAAACTTTCTACATCACTTTGGGGATGAATTGGAACATAAAATTGCTCATATAACTATACCTTTAAGTATGGTGCTCATACATCTCAGTTTTCTGGGAACAGTCCAATTTATGTCATTGTCTAGTATAGTTAATATCTCTACCTTTCATTCTCGAAAGTGTCAGCCTTTAGCTGTTAAAGTATACAATTGCCCTAATTTCAAAATTTTAAGAGATCTTCCTTTGGGAATGAGGACTTCTTTCTTTAAAAGAATTCTAACCATAATGTTTTCAGCAAACTTTTACCTATCACAAACCCTAGCTTTGTTATAGTTATTCCTGTAGTCATTGGACTCAGATTTCCTCACGAATCCTGAATGTTACATTTCCCATTTTGGACTTGGAGTGTACAGCTGTGATAACTGACATTCATGCCTCGATAAGGGCTTGCTTTTATTTTGTTTATGTGTTGGCATCTTCTGCCTGCACTTCCTGGTTTTAAAACTTTTCTCCATCCCAGGGTTCAGTTTTCCTTCTCATAGCTCAGCATAGATAGTTGGAAGCATCTTTTCCTTATTGTGCTGCGAGTTTGTATGCTATTCTATGTTCCTGACCCTTCTATAGTTGTTAGGAAAGTTCCTAAATCCTCTAGCATGCTTTACTACTTTCCATTGGGGTAGTCTAAATTCTGAATCTTTGTGATTCAGCTTGGTGAGAATGATGGTCTACTGTGGTAGATTGTTGCAGTCTGCAGCAGCTGAGGGGTTTGCATGCCCAAACATTTGTGATTTAATAGCTGTCAGAGCTTTCCAGTTGGACTCCAGCTGTCTATTTGGCAACTACGAAGGGAAATAATTAATAATGAACCAAACCTCTCTCCCGATTTGTGACCTCATCACTACATACATTATACCTTTCCACCATCTTTCATAGGATTTGAAGGGTGCCTTCCTGATTCAATTTTGAGAGGAGCTTCAAACCAGGAGAGTGTTGTATCAGAACCTTCATTATCTGAGCCAAACTGTGTCTCCACTTTTAACTATCTAATCTTCAATACATTAAATACATGACTAAATCTCACTGTGCCCCAGTTTCCTAATCTGGATAATGACTGCTATTATACTAATCTAAGTTATAAGGTTATTTTGAGAATTGAAAGTGTTTCAGTATGTCATGCACATACTGCATGCTGCCAATTAGTGCATTTTGGTCTAGAAGAATCAGTGTGGTTGGAAGTAGCTAACATTCTGTGAATACTGGCCAAAAGGTATGTTTGTTGTCAGGTGAAGTTTAATGCATGACCAAGGTTAATGCGGCATAAGCTATACTTCTTGAAATCATTGTTCTGTTTTAGTAGTCACATGCTTTTCCTGACTGTAGAGAAACAGTGGAAGAAGAGGGGATCAGAACAGAGACAGTTTAGTATATCGTAGGAGAGAGAGCCACTATGGTTGACCCTCTCTTACTTTAGAATCTGATGCCAGACAGGAACTTTGAGTTGATGATGGTAGAAAGGAAAACAATCCAGGAGAAGAAACATAGAGGCAAGGCTTTTTATTAGGGCTTCTTTTTAGGAGAAGGGAGACACAGCACTGACCAGGCTCAGGCTGACTTCTGGGACAAAAGGAGAGTTAGTTTTATTTTTAGGAAAGCTTTGCTCCAAAGGAGTGCTGAGGTTTAGGAATGCTAATTGGCTTGAGGTACAATTCAAAGTCCTGTTTTCTTTTTCTGTGGAGGCATTTTAACTGTGAGGAAGCCTTGGTCAGTCAACCATCCTGAAGCAAAATGTCAGTTTCTTATATAAATGCTGAGTCTCCTATATAAATATCTGTCTTGTGATAGGGCTTAGGTGCTGTAGCTGTTAAGACAAAGCATAGGTGGGAAATGGGAGAGCACAAATCATGGCAAAGAACAAGTTAAGAGAGGGTCCTGGGAGTTTGCCATTTTGGTGGCCTCAAAATTTTTTATCCTTTATATTGTTTGTTCTCGGAGAGTCATGGCAAGAGTATCCTGGCCCTAATGATGCACCTGGTCTCTGAAGCTTGTAAGGTTAAGAAGAATGGGAAAGTGACATGTCAAGCTTTTAATACTTCACAAGCTATGAGTTAAAGTAGAAAAACAGAGAAATAGAAGCATGCTATCTTTTAATGGCTGTTAAGGCCCAGGGGTGCATGAAAGATAGGACCTTGTTCCTGACGACACCAATCTAATAACAAGGACATTTTTGAGAAAAACAAAAAAGAAGTTTTATTACTTTGCTAGCAAAGGAGAAACTGTGGGGTCTTCTGTCCCAGAGGCTGTGATTCTGCCTATCAGGGAAAATGGAGAGGGCTTTTTAAAAAGCTATTCAAAGGCTACATTCCAGGTGTGCCCTGACAGGTGGTCCCAGTTGCACCCTGATTGTGTGTGGGAATCACTTGTTAATTTGGGAGATAGTCACTTACTCACTTACTAGTTCTTCTGGTCACTTCTCCTTCCTGTGGAGAACAGATAACTCAAGGTGACCTTGTTCCCCACTCCCAGGTTTGGAGTGGGGAGAGGGAGAATGGGAAAAGAAAAACATGCCCCTTTTAAAAAAAATTAATAAAATAAAATAAAATAAAACAAAACAAAATAAAATAAAAAGCAAGGGCTGTATTCAAAAGGTAAAGTGGATCACTGTACCAGGAATTCTCCCTTTGTACCTATGGTGGTTCCTGTCAAAGAATGAATAGGTTTGCCTACGTGTGGAGTTTAAAACAGGTGGAGAGATTTTTTTTGTTGCGGGGAGAACCAGGGGCTGAACTCAGGGGCACTCGGCCACTGAGCCACATCCCCGGCCCTATTTTGTATTTTATTTAGAGACAGGGTCTCACTGAGTTGCTTAGGGCCTCGCTAAATTGCTGAGGCTGGCTTTGAACTCGTGATCCTCCTGCCTCAGCCTCCCCAGTTGCTGGGATTACAGGGGTGCGCCACCATGCCCGGTGAGATTTTTTTTTTTAATTACTCAAAACCAATATACCAAAGTCATGAAGATGCGGTGATGAGAATCAGTGAGGGCTGAGTCCTGTTTCCCCAGACACTGAAGAGGGAACACCCAAGATAGCAGCTCAATTCACAATAGCTAGATTGTGGAATCAACCTAGATGCCCTTCAACAGATGCATGGATAAAGAAACTGTGGTATATATACATAATGGAATATTATTCAGCCATAAAGAAGAATAATTTTATGGCATTTGCAGATAAATGGGTAAAAATTAGAGAATATCATGCTAAGTGAAATAAGCCAATTCCAAAAAACCAAAGGCTGAATGTTTTCCCTGATAAGTGGATGATGGATGATACATAATGGGGGTGGGAGGGTGGGGGGTGAGAGAAGAATGGAGGAACTTTAGATGACACAGAGGGAAATGAGAAGGAGGAGGGGTGGGGTATGAAAAATGGTGGAATGAGACAGACATCATTACCCTATGCACATGTATGATTACATGAATGGTATGAATCTACATCATGCACAACCATAGAAATGAAAAGTTATACCCCATTTGTGTATAATGAATCAAAATGCAG